>CACVBM020001284.1:0-78671 GCA_902728155.2 Microthlaspi erraticum
AAACCGTCCAAGTATTCTATCTTCACATAATTCTCACGCCATTTTTATTTTAAACAAGACAAGATTTTTATGAGTTTGTGGATCCCACAATAATCCTCATTGATTTCCCCATATATATCTCATGAGATTCCAACTCGACTTCATAACATTCAACATTAATTGAATACCCCAAAAACAGCTCCCTTTTTTCACAAAACCCATTTTGCTGGTTTCTCCATTTGGATCAAAAATGGTTTGTGTTATTGCTTTTTCATCATGTTCTCTTACTTTGTTTCAAAATTCTGTTTAACTAATTATGCTCAGCCTTCTTTTGTTCTTCAGGTTGCCGAGAACAACAACAAGGAAGTAACACTGTCTGCTTCAATGGAAAACAACAACATGAAAGGAACTAACTTTCATCTTGAGGTTCTTCAAAAGGATCAAGCTTTGGTCAAACCCGAATCCGAGACACCAAAGGGTCTTTACTTCTTGTCGAATCTTGATCAGAACATCGCCGTGATCGTCCGCACAATCTACTGTTTCAAATCTGAGGAGAGAGGTAACGTGGAAGCAGTCCAAGTGATCAAGAAAGCTCTGAGTCAAGTTCTTGTTCATTACTATCCTCTTGCAGGACGTCTCACCATAAGTCCTGAAGGTAATTGGTTAAAGACAATTAATGATCACTTTCGGTTTCAGTCTTTAATTATTTGAACTCACACAACAACATTAGTTAATGTCTTTAATGGTTGTGAAAATTCAGGTAAACTCACAGTGGACTGTACTGAAGAAGGAGTTGTGTTTGTGGAAGCAGAAGCAAACTGTAAAATGGATGAGATTGGTGACATCACGAAACCGGACCCTGAAACTCTAGGGAAGCTTGTCTATGATGTTGTAGACGCCAAGAACATTCTTGAAATCCCTCCTGTTACTGCTCAGGTTTACTTTTCTTCCTCCGCAAGTAACCTTTTTGTTTTAGTAATGTTTTAATTAGATGATATCTAATTTGAAAGGGTTTAACATATAGGTGACTAAATTCAAATGTGGAGGGTTTGTTCTTGGACTCTGCATGAATCACTGTATGTTCGATGGGATTGGAGCTATGGAGTTTGTTAACTCATGGGGTCAGGTCGCTAGAGGCTTACCATTAACAACTCCTCCATTTTCGGACCGAACCATTCTCAATGCTCGAAACCCTCCAAAGATCGAGAATCTTCACCAAGAATTCGAAGAGATTGAAGACAAATCCAGCATCAACTCTCTTTACTCCAAAGAGCCAACTCTCTATAGATCTTTCTGCTTTGATCCAGAGAAAATCAAGAAACTTAAGCTCCAAGCAACAGAGAACAGTGAATCTCTCCTCGGTAACAAGTGCACAACTTTTGAGGCTTTATCTGCTTTTGTCTGGAGAGCAAGAACCAAGTCACTCAAGATGTTGAGTGATCAGAAAACGAAGCTTCTCTTCGCTGTTGATGGTAGAGCCAAGTTCGAGCCTCAGTTGCCAAAAGGCTACTTTGGGAATGGAATCGTTCTCACGAACTCAATCTGTGAAGCTGGAGAGCTAACCGAGAAACCGCTGAGCTTCGCTGTTGGGCTAGTTAGAGAAGCGATTAAGATGGTAACTGATGGATACATGAGATCTGCCATTGACTACTTCGAAGTGACAAGAGCAAGACCATCTCTTTCCTCGACTCTTCTGATCACTACATGGTCAAGATTGGGTTTTCACACCACAGATTTCGGTTGGGGAGAACCGGTTTTGTCCGGTCCAGTCGCTTTGCCTGAGAAGGAGGTGACTCTGTTTTTGTCTCATGGAGAAGAGAGGAGAAGCATCAATGTGCTTCTTGGGCTTCCTGCTTCAGCCATGGATGTGTTTCAAGAACACTTTTTACAGATATGATATGAACAATAAAGAAAAAGACAAATATCCGACAAATATTGTCAAAAACTATTCGTTTTTACTCTGTTTTATCTTCTTGCCTCCTTTTTATTTTTGTATTCTGCTGAATGATTGTTATTATTATCTTCATCTTAAAAAGTGTCTGTATCTTACATCAAGTTTCAGTCACAACTTTATATTATTTCAAATATATTACAATAGTTTGTGTTTTTTGTATTCCAAACTACAAATTAATTATAAAAATCTGTATAAACAAATGTCCAAAGATATAAACAGAGAATCAGAAGACAAACAGAGCAAGAACATCATCAAGTCATCGTCCTTGATGGGCCGGCCCATTAGTATGACAAAACCGATTCAGGCCCAATAAGAAACACCATTTGAATCAAGCTCCACCTCTAATGGCGGAATCGCACCTCCGCCTTCTTCGATCAAAGCTTTCTCTATTCCCTTCTATTCCAATTTAGGATTTGTTCACAATTTCCCCTGTTTCTTGTTCCTCCGCTGAGTTCAATCGTAAAACTCTCTACCTAATCTCTCTCTCTCTCGATTTAGATCGGAAAATCAAAGGTTGAAATTTGTTGATGGATTCTCTTGTTGAAGCGTCGTGGTCTGAGTTCGCTCAAAACGTGTCCGGAGAATGGGATGGTTTCGGAGCAGATTTTCCTGGCGATGGAGGAAAGCCGCTTGAGCTACCGGAATCAGTGGTTCCAGAGGCGTACAAAGAATGGGAAGTGAAGGTGTTCGATTGGCAGACGCAATGCCCCACTCTCGCCGTCGCCGACGCACAATCCTTCCTTTACAAGTCTATCAAACTTTACCCAACCGTTGGATGCGAAGCTGATTTACCCACCCGTTACTCCGTCGACGAGAGAAGCATCGCAACCGCATCAGCATTCTCTTACTCTGTCTCTGGCTCCTATGTCGCTCTCTGGCCTCTTGGGGAAAACCAGCTCGAGGTTGAGCATTGTCTGTTCAATCCAAACGACAAGGAGTCTCGTGTTAGGGTTTTCCAGGTCATCCGCTTAGCGGATTCGTCGTCGGAGATGTTGTTGCAGAGTGTTAGAGTTTTCCGTGAGCTCTGGTACGGTCCGTTCAGAGATGGAGATCAGCTCGGAAGCTGTGCCATCCGTAGCTCTGCTTTTGCTTCTACACCTGCCACGTCAGCTTCAGTGGTTGCTGGTTCTTGGAGAGCTCTTCTTGCCACCACTAGCTTTCACGCTTCTGAGGGTTGTTGTGTTCAGCAAGTTGCTGGCGAGAAGGTGGTTGATGTCGTAAGAGAAGAGAAACATCTTTTGTTGCTTCCGAAAGATTTGTGGTGCTCACTACAACAAGGAAGAGACGGAGAAAGAGAATTTTCAGTAGGATGGTTGTTTGAGACAGGACATGCTGTTACATCCACTTGTGTCTTCTCTAGTGATTCTAAGCTTAAGGTATTATAATTAACAATAGTCATCTCTTGATCTCCTTGTAATTGCAATGCAACCTGTGGTCATTGTTGTATATAATAAGATATCTTTTGCTTTTGTGCAGGAGGTAACAATGGGAAGAGAGACTGCTCGATCACATGTATAATCGTTTTGTTTTTTTTTATAGGATGTGTGTACATACAAGTCAAATTACAATAATCTCTATATGATCAATATACTAATACTACATTCAGATGTGGAGGGTTTGTTCTTGGACTCTGACAAATTATTGGAAAAAAACTATTCGTTTTTACTCTGATCTATCTTCTTGCTTCCTTTTCTTTTTGGATTTCTGCTGAATTATTGTTATCATCTGTCTCTATCTTGCATCAAGTTTCAACCATAAGTTTATATTATTTTTTCAGATATATATTATTAGCTTATAATACATGATTTGTTTCTGAAATGTTAATGATTCCAAACTACAGATAATATATAAAAATATGTAAAAACAAAGTCCAAAGATAAAAGAACAGAGGATGATTTTTGCAGTTTTTTATCTATTGCTTGCCACACAAGTCAAGATTCCTCTGAAACGGTCTGAAATTCAAAGCGGTGAACCCATAAACACAGAGATTAGACCTCTTGGACTTGAACACGGCCTGATCCGTTGTAGTTTTGTAGCCAGGAACGCTGCAAGAATCCGAGGAGCCACCGATCAAGCTTGCCTGACAAGAAGCCTTTGGAGAAGCTTTATCTGCTTCTGCGGCGCATGTAACGCCTTCCAAAGACGTTATGTCTAGCTTGTAGACTCCGAGCTCGTTCGTTGTTCGATTTGCAGAGAATGTTATCATCTCTCTAGTTCTTGGCGAAGCTGCATTGAATCTGCAGATTATTCTCACTTCCACACCTGTTTTTATGTTCAGTTAAAACAAAATTGAGTGACATTACAACTTGGATCTAACAATTTTGAGAAATGTTGATTGGTTTCTTTACCGGGCATGAAGTAGCTGTGTTTGGAGAAACTGTTGTTGGAGCAGACGTCGCAGTAAACAAGACCCATTACAGTGATCTTTGCATTTGGTTTGGCTGATGAATGTTTCAGAGACAGAGAGTTTAAGAACAGAAGTTGCAGAAGTAACACAAGCATCATCAGTTTCTTTTCCATCTCCACTAGCTTCAGATTTTTCTTTTTAATTTGGATAAACACTTGTTTACAGATGAGGTTTCCTTTTTGTTTGTGGTTGATGTAAGAAACAGACAAAATAATGGGCCAAGAGGCTAACGACAAAAGAAGAAACAAGATATCAAGACAAGAAAAGACAGGAACTCCATTGAAACAAAGCTTCAAGTTTGTCCTTGTTACAGAAAACTCAAGATTCTTGTGGACAAAGAGATGAGCAAAGAGAGAAGCTTCTGGAGTGAAGGATAAAAATGAATGATAGAGAGAAAGAAAGAGAGGAATTAAAGGAAAAGTAGGGAAAGGGAGAGGTTGGTTGTGTGTTTTTACATTTATTGAGCACTCAAGCTTTCTGTTTCAAGGGTTTTTGTTTATGAATAGTACCCAAAGAATGGCTAAATCTGGAAAAGAGAATGGAGAAGGTAAGCCACTTGTGTGTATATATGTATGGACCACTAGCTAGTATCAGTTTATCATCATCATAAACATCAAGAAAGTAGTCAGAGGAAATGACTCTTTAGATATCAATACAAAACGCCAAAATATGATATTTTTTGGGCCTTTGGTTAAATTTCGGTATAGAATTTCAGGTTTTAAGGTCCTATTCAAAATTGAATACAACAATACAAGGGGGAATTCACATCGAAACTCTTATCTTGCATGATCATGTTCAGACTTGTATCGGCTTGTTTACACCATTCATTAAGCATACTCACAAGAAACTCTAAAACAATCGTCCATGATTAAAAAAAAAATAACGGGAGAAAACATAAGTACAAAAAAAAAAAAATGAATTAGAGAGATGAATATCATTTAGGTTGATAATTAAAGACAAGTCCATGATTAAAAAAAGGAGGGAACAAAATGCAATGAAAAAGAGGGCAATGCACACCTGTTGCACAACAATATCACATCGCAACCACTTAGGTTTTCAAGCTCTTGTTTTCACGGTTTTCAGAGGAAGTATCAACAGAGTTAGATGCGCCAAACCTTTGCTTATTCCACATAACAGGTTCTAACCCTGGTCGGTTTACAATCCTTAAGCAACCAGCGGTTCTCCAAGCCTACGCCTCCATAAGCTTCTGCAAAGAGCTTACCATTTCACCGAGATGTTTGCCTCTTGTAATTCTCGATTTATCGTTTCCATCCTTTAGAAAAGCCATATACTAGTAGTTTCCTTTTTTTCTTATTCTCATGTTTTGTTTGAATTGACAGCTTGTCCCTCATCTTGGAGATAAGCAAGTCAGCTCAGACTCAGAAAAGTTTTCCATCAATCTGGTGGATAAAAGAGCCTTTGCAATAGCTAGTACTTAAAATTTTAGTGATATATAGAGAAAGAAAAGACAGAACATATGCTACTACAAACACTTTAGTTTTTCTTTGTATGTTTTCTTTTCTACAAACACTTGTAAGCAAACAGAGAAATCCAGGTTTTTACTTTTTATGTTTCCAATATATGTGTCAAATAGTTGCAGGTTACAAACATGAACTCAAGAATATAAATGTTACGGTTAGAAAATCAAAATTTGCCTACAAAAATAAGTTTGTTACCACATGATGTATATGCTGTTAACTATTTGGTTGTCATGTCCACTTGGCCTGTGTTTTTCATGTTTATGTTTTGCTTACTAGGTCATGATCTGTTTTATAATAATTGGCTTTTAAACGTTATCTTATGTACAATCACTTGGCCTGTGTTTTTCCATGAAATCTACTATTGAACTTCCTTCCTAGCTAAAAAAAAAACCAAGTCCAAATTTATGTCAGTAGAATTTGATTATTTTGCTTAGCATCTTATTCCCTTTACTTGGATTTTGGTCTCACTACAAGGGATTGGGCTTAAATAAGTCCCAATCAGGACAATGTTAAAATTCGGTGTATAAAAAGACTTTTCCGTTATCCAATTTCTTTTCTGAAAGGACAAGGTCAAGTAGCCAAGGTAGGAAACAGACCACTAGAAAAATGCCACGTCAGCTGATTTCGCTCTTCCCTTCTGGCTTCTAAAAAAGTGTAAAAACGACGGTGACAGACTGAAAGTAGCTAACAGTCGATTTTTTAAATATTTATTTATTTATTGAAAGTAGCTAAAAAGAGTAAAGTGGCGGAGGAGGAAGAAGAAGAAGAAGAACCCTTTTTTTTTTCTTCTCCTCTGACTACTCGTTTAATGTCTGAGACTTCCCGGAATCTAAAGGAATCTCTTCAACGGAGACTCAAACTTTCTCTCTTTCTTTCCTTATCTTCGTTTTAGTGTTTTCCCCTTTGCTTAGTTTTGAAGGAATCGATACAAGAGAGAAAGCCTTAGAGAGAGAGAGATGTATGTCGTGACGCCTCCTCAAAGATCCGATTTGGGATCCAACGGAGATTTACGGGTTTACCAAACATGGAAAGGAAGCAATGTGAGTTTTATGTGAAAGCTTTGAAATTTCTTGCTTCTTTTGGTTTATTCTCGAGCTTGTTTCGATTGTGTAGAAATTTCTCACTAAATGGGCTCAAATTAGTCTCTTGTCTAGCTCAAAAATTGGAACTTTGGTTCGTCTTAGAAGTGTTGCTTTATGGATAATTTGTCTGCAATCCAAGTTTTTACTCTCTCTGAGGCCAAAAATTCAGAAGCTTTACCGTTTCCTGCGAATAAAAATCTTAGCTTTAACCAAAATCTTAGGGTTTCTCCATGAATTTAGCTCGATGAGTGATTGAATTACTTAAATTGTTCGTTCGTACAATCGTACTTTGGTTATAAAATTGGTACTGTGTGTATATTAAGGTTATCTATTTGGCTGCTAATGTCGAAAATGTGACTCAAAGATGAAACATTTTGAAGTTATTCCCCAAATCCCTGTATTGAGTTGTTAACATTTGTTCAATTTCTGCAGATATTTTGTCTTCAAGGAAGGTTTATATTCGGGCCAGACGTAAGATCACTTCCTCTGACCATAAGTCTCATCGTAGTCCCTGTTATAATCTTCTGCATCTTCGTCGCTAGCAAGCTAATGGAAGACTTCTCCAATAGTTGGGGAGTGTCTATAGTCTCTGTTGCTGTTGTCTTCACCATTTATGTGAGTTACCAAACGTTTCCTTTTCCTTTTGCATTGCAAATGTTCTGTGACTGACTTGCTGCTCAGTCATAACAAGTTTTTTGCTTTCTCTGTAGGATATGATTCTTCTGATGCTTACATCCGGAAGAGATCCAGGGATCATCCCGAGAAACTCTCATCCTCCAGAGCCAGATGTTCTTGATGGTAACAACACGAACCCGGGGAGTACAAGCCAAACTCCGAGATTGCCTCGCGTTAAGGAAGTAGAAGTTAATGGAAACATATTCAAGGTCAAGTACTGTGACACTTGCATGCTCTATAGACCGCCTCGCTGCTCTCACTGTTCGATTTGCAACAACTGTGTAGAAAGATTTGACCATCACTGTCCTTGGGTTGGTCAATGCATTGCTCAAGTAAGTCTCTTCCATCAGTTTTCATGTTACTTACTTTTGTTTTCTACCATCAGTCCATATAATGTTTCTTGAGGGATGAATGATCTTGCAGAGGAATTATCGGTTCTTCTTCATGTTTGTCTTCTCCACAACTCTTCTCGGTGTATATGTGTTGGCCTTCTGCTGTGTCTATATAAGGAAGATCAAAGAATCTGAAGATGTAACCATTTGGAAAGCAATGCTCAAAACTCCTGCTTCCATGGCGCTGATACTCTACACATTCATAACAATGTGGTTTGTTGGAGGCTTAACATGTTTCCACATCTATCTCATCAGCACAAATCAGGTAAACCTTAATCCTTCCCCTCTCTAACCTCTCTCTCAATCACTTTCCACGTTTTGATCGAATCTTTTTCGTTGTTTTCTGTAGACAACATATGAAAACTTCAGATACAGTTACGACCGGCGTAGCAACCCACATAACAAAGGATTGGTTGATAACTTTAAAGAGATCTTTTACTCGGCGATATCTCCTTCCAAGAACGATTTCAGAGCTATGGTACCTAGGGAAGCTCCAATGCCGTCGAGATCAGCTGTTGGAGGCTTCATGAGTCCAAACATGGGAAGAGGTAATGATGATGAGATTGAAATGGGAAGGAAAGGTGTTTGGGCAATGGCTGAACATGGTGGTGATGACAAGAATGGTGGTAGTAACAACAATGAACGGTTTCATGTTAATGACGATGAGTTAGGTGACATTAGGACACAAGTGAATGATGATGAACAGATCGGTAGGCCAAACATTCGTCCGAGGCAGTCAAGCTGGGAAATGTCACCTGAAGTTATGGCCTTGGCAGCAAGAAGACCTTAGAAACAGTCTTGAGAGGTGTTTTTTCAAATGTAGCTTGTTTGATTGATGTATTATTGTTGGTTTTAAAGTGAAATCAAATTGTGAATTGGTGTGATATTTTTCAGAAGTTATGGGTGTTTTATTCGACAGTTAAATCTTGAATCATTGTGTTTTAACTCAATCTATGATTTTGACAGTACTTGTCTTTCACAGAATGAGAAAACAAAATGAATACAGACGATTTTTATCACTGTACTTAAGAACTGTGTCAAATAATAATAAAGCTGAAACTGAATTTTCACTTTCAGACATGTGTGGACCATAAGACTAGACAAGTCTTGTTTATAGTGTTCATTGAAGCACGGCTCTGCAATAAATGCTAAAGAACCCTAAAACGTTTCTTCTTCTTCTAAGTCCACAATTAATTTCTTTAAACCAAAGGTATTGGGTTGTTATGTTTGTTTAAACAAGGTTAGAGATGAGTCTTTTCCTCAGACAAGGACTTTTCATTCATGAAGGGAATCAAACAAATATTTATAGTAGAAATCATTTTCATGAACAGCTATTGACTATTTTTGATGTAAAAGAAACTGTTTTTTAACTGAGAATGAAGGTAACTGTCCAGTCAAACTTACACCATAGACAAATACAATAAAGAGAGTCAATGACTTGTTCATAAGTGATATTTGTATGCACATGTTATAAATTATATAAAAAGACGAACCATATTTCAATTGAAATGTCACTATTACTGTTTTAGCAACCTCTAGCTCCTCTTTATTTAGAACCTTACCATGTGAGTCAAGAGCTCAAAAACCTCTGCAAAAGCTCTCTTTATCTGTGTCTCTCTTCTATAATCCTACTTTCAACACTAAATAGCCAAACCATAGATACCAAAATATAGCAGGTAGGTTTTTACTTTGGTTTTCTCTAAGATCTACCAAAAACATGTATAAGAATCAGCTTCAAGAGCTAGCACAGAGAAGCTGTTTTAGCTTACCATCATATACTTGCATAAGAGAAGGACCAGATCATGCTCCAAGATTCAAAGCTTCTGTTAACTTCAATGGTGAGATATTTGAGAGTCCAACTTACTGTTCCACTCTCAGACAAGCTGAACATGCAGCTGCTGAAGTTTCACTCAATGTCCTTTCCTCTAGAGTTCCATCAAAGTCTCTAACTGCTAAGATTCTTGTAAGTTCTGTCTTTTTTCTTTTGTGTATTGATCATATACAAACTTGCAAACAAAAAGTGTAACATCTTTAATTATATATGATTTCAATCTAAGGATGAGACAGGGATTTACAAGAACTTGCTTCAAGAGACAGCACATAGAGCTGGTCTTGATCTACCAATGTACACAAGTGTAAGATCAGGATCTTGTCACTTCCCAGCTTTCTCTTGCACTGTGGAACTTGCTGGGATGAGTTTTACTGGAGAATCAGCAAAGACAAAGAAACAAGCTGAGAAAAACGCAGCCATTGCTGCTTGGTCTTCTTTGAAAAAAAGTGCTCAAAATTAAAAACTCTCTTTTCCAATTTCCATAATAAATCCCAAAAAAGCTTTTCACTTTTCTAATTGAATCCATCATTTTTTTGTTGTTACTCCACAGTGTCAAGCTTGGATGCTGAAAATGGTGAAGAGAAGGAACAAGAAGTAGTAGCAAGAGTACTCTCAAGATTCAAGCCAAAAGAAGTAAGAAGAAGAGAGACAGCAAACCAATGGAGAAGAAGAACAAGTCATCAACAAGACACAACAAACAAGGACTTGTTGATTGAGAGATTGAGATGGATCAATCTATTGACAAACGAATCTTCATCATCATCGTCATCAACGCAGAAACAACTCAACAAAACCAGTTTCTTCTCTCTGCTTCCGTCAGCACAAAGCCAGCCATTAAGAACAAATCTTCAGCAACAATTCAAAGGCAAATCAGCAGAAGAAGCTAAGCCAGAGACAGAGAAGATCATCACAAAGTCGTTTCCTTTACCAATGGCTGATCATAAGACCAAACTCAAGGAATCATCATTCGGATTCGGTAACCAAATCCCCTTTTCCGACAAAGGCAGATTCAGTTTCGCCGGAGGTTGTAGTAATAGGCTAGCTCCAGCAGTTCAAATCCGATCAGTGATTCCAGTTTTCGCAGCTCCACCATCGAAACCAAACCTTAACCAATCATCGTTATCAACAAATCCTTGTTCTGTTCCTAATACGCCGGGATTGGGAGGTCAAGAGAAGAGTGAACAATCGAAAATTTTGGATCAAACCCATGATTAGTTAGGTAAAGTTGTTGGTTAATGTTAAATCTCAAATTAAATCCTTGTCGAGTGTTTCCGTATAATCAAAATAATAAATTAATCTCTTGATTGTGTTTCTGTCTTCTGAAAGTTTTGAATTTTCTGTACCGACATGAAATTTGAATGCTTGCGTATTGCACGGAGAACGAAAACAGAGAGCATTAAATTTGGGGAAGAAGAGGAGGAAGAAGAAGAAGAAGATGGGTGAGAGAAAAACAATTAATGGGTTTTGTCTTCTGCCATTAATGCGCCGATTGCTCTGCTTTTGCCACTCTTCCTCATTAATGGTTTGCTCTGTAACGTCGGTTCGAGCCAAAATTATTATTACTTCGAAAACACAAATTCTACATCCACAAGTTACAATAGTTTCTGAAAATAACCCAAACTTTTGTTGTGTGCTAAAAACCCCACTTTATTGATAAATAATTCGTAATTCGTGTGAATCTCTGAATTGCAGATGAAAATGATGGGTGTGATGAATAACGGATATAGTGGTAATATGATTACTAATCATCAATATACAATAGTTGTATATCACTATCTCTCATCATTCTTTCTTACTTCTCTTAATGATTCCATTACTGTTTAGTGTTTACATCTATCTTTCTCTGTTTTGACACACTAATCAGACTAGAGATATCAGATAGCTTTTTTTTTACATAGATATCAAATATCTATGGTTTTACTTTTGGGATTCTTTGAAAAATATCCTATTTATGTTTAAAAATTTGAAAAATACTCTAGATTTTTTTTCTGTTTTGAAAAATACTTTTTTTGAATGTAAAAAATCTGTTTTGACCTGATTTAAACAAAACATTAATAAATAATTACAAATTATAAACGAAATTCAAATAATAGAATTAATAAGTTTTTTTTTCAGATAAATACAGTATCTGTTAAATTGAAACAAATTTTAATATTTTTGGACATTTATATAAACAACTTAATCTCACATATTCCAAGCAAATGAAACTTTATATAATTTTAAACTTTACATATATTTAAGCTTTATAAATTATTAAAATTTTAAAAGTGGAGAAATATATCTTTCATTTTTAATGTTTATCTTGAAACAAATTTAAATATTTTTGAAACTTTATATAAACAACCTTAATGATTATATAAACATAAACTTTATATAAACAACTTTATATTTTTATTGAATTTAAAAAAAAAAACTAAACAGATAATTAGGATGGTTTAGTATTTTAAAATGAAATAGAATTATTATCCAATCTTAATATTTTGTATTTCTTATTTGAATTTCGTTTTTATTAAATTAATTGAAAACTTCAATTAATATAATTAAGTTATTTCACATATAAAAAAATATATTTTTCAAAACCAAAAAAAAAATAAAGATAGTTTTCAAATTAAAAATTCATTTAAGAGTATATTTCCAAAATTTCTCTACTTTTAGTAATTGATATTTTCAAGAATTAGATAAGGTTCTGTTTGGTTAGAGACTCGGGTCTCGATCAATTGGGCCGCCGCAGCTATTTGGGGACACTTACCTTTCTAGTGGGCCGTTACAAACCGAAACATAAAACTAAGGAATGGGAAGTGACCTACCAAACCAGATTACCAACCGGATTGGATTTAACCGGCCACGTGTTTGGCAAGAAATTTCAGAAAATGATATATCCAGTTTTGGAAATAAGTTATACGCTTTTAAGACGTGGATCCAAGTAGCAGAAAGCTCACATGTTGGTGGATCTGATCTGCCCCACCGAGCCAACTCTAATTGATAATCCAGTTGATGTTTTTTCCAAAAATAAAAAAATTGATAATCCAGTTTCTTATTATCCTTACAGATAGATATTGCATCAGAAACACGTCAGATTTTCGTGGACGAAAACCATTTTTAAAATGTAATCGCTAGTTCAAAGATACTAGTCTAATTGATACATTTTTGACAAAGTTATCTTGCAAAATGCGTGAATCACGTTATCCATGATTAACAAAAGTGTAAAAGAGTTACTTAGAATAACAAAATATATAAACAATGTTGATTGTGGACTTGAATGGCAGTTATGTCATCAGATTGTAATTGCCTCATTTTTCCCCTGTTAAACGCACTTTTTCAAGAAATAAGTTGGTAACTAGTCAGTTTAGGAAACTTTCTTTGTATTTGGTTTGCAATTTTTTTTTCAAATAAAAAATTATTTGTTTTCTTGAACGTGAAGTCCTAAACAATGAAATGACACCAGTATTTTACGTTAA
This sequence comes from Microthlaspi erraticum, assembly GCA_902728155.2. Lineage (NCBI taxonomy): Eukaryota > Viridiplantae > Streptophyta > Magnoliopsida > Brassicales > Brassicaceae > Microthlaspi > Microthlaspi erraticum. The sequence goes on from CACVBM020001284.1 coordinate 13,260, forward strand.
AAGAAAAATTTGGCTCCACAAAAATATAATATCAAAATTTCCCTGGTTTTCTATTTATTCCGGTCTGAAATTAGTTTTCCTATTTAGGCGGGACTCTTTAAAATAAAAACAAGAACATTTTCACCAAGTTTGGGAAAACAAAAAACAAGATTTCTCAATCAAAAGACAGTGACTGAAAATAGATGATGACATATAAACAAAAATAAAATAAAACAGTGACTGAGCCGTGCAAGATAATCTTATCTCCAATGACTCAACGCCACGTGTAATAGATGAACCGTACTCTTTGTCGTACCAGATTCCATAAAAGGCGGGAAGAAAGAAAACACTAATCAAGAAACGCACATTGCTGACGTGGAATGGAATATTCGAACGCGGAGATCCAGCTCTCTTCCGTCTTCTTTTAATTAATACTATAAATTACTCTGCAGAAAAACCAGAAATCTTCACACACATTTCGAAAATCCAAAGCAAGATTTGAGATTTCAGATTTGAGCATCCTTGTCGTGAGGAACAAGTTGTATCTCGATTCATAATTGCAGCTTCCAAATATCTTTCACTTTGGGAAAGTAAATTTTTGGTAATTCTCATATATATATATATACACATAAATGGCTCTTCGTACTGTTCTCGTCTCCGACGTCCCTTGCCTCCCGGACTCTGTCTACGGATTAGCCGAAGGTATGTCAATGCGTCTCTCTCTCTCTCTCTCTCTCTCTCTCTCTCTCTCTCTCTCTCTCTCTGTTCGTCTGAGATCGTTGCTGATCTTGGTTCTTGATTTTCGTTTGGGGACAGGTTTAGATTTGAGCAAACCGAAATCGTTTAGGATGCCGGGATTTTCGGTTATCGGACACAGAGGAAACGGCATGAACGTGTTGCAATCGTCTGACCGGAGAACGAGAGGGTTTAAAGAGAACTCTATTCTCTCGTTCAATTCCGCCGCTAAATTTCCGATCGATTTCATTGAGTTCGATGTTCAGGTTGGTGGTTCTCCGATCTATTCATTGAGTCTTTTAAAGAGTTTTGGATCTTGGGGATTTTGGTTTTCGATTGGGGTTAAGAAAGATTCTGATTTGAATCTCTTTTTTTTTTATGCTATTTATAGTTTTCTTAGAAATGAAATGAAAAAAAATAAAGAACAAGAAGAAAGAAATGGCCATAGAAGCAAACCGACGAGCTTTGTGTGGTTGTTTCTTTTTTTGTAGGTCACAAAAGATGAAATCCCAATCATTTTCCACGATGACTTCATCTACTGCGAAGAAAATGTGAGTCTTGTTGCTTCTCTTTCATCTTCTTGATTCATTTCTCTTCATAGATCTTGTCTTGATGGATCTTGTGTCTCTGTTTATTATTGTGGTGCAGGGTAGTGTTAGCGAGAGTAGAGTAACGGACCTGAGTCTCTCTGAGTTTCTCCTCTATGGACCTCAGAGAGAAGCTGAGAAAACTGGGAAGACACTAATGAGAAAATCCAAAGAAGGCAAAGTTTTGAAATGGGAAGTTGACTTGGATGATTCTCTCTGCACGTTACAAGAAGCTTTCGAGAGAGTAGAGCAGTCTCTAGGGTTCAATATCGAGTTGAAGTTCGATGACCATACAGTCTATGAACGAGAATCTCTCGTCCATGTTCTGAGAACAGTTCTTCAGGTTGTGTTTGATTATGGTAAAGACAGACCAGTGATCTTCTCAAGTTTCCAACCAGATGCAGCTCAGCTTATTAGGGAGCTACAGAGCATTTACCCTGTATGTTCCACTCTCTCAGCTTCTTTGATGCGTCTACTTGATGCAATTGCTAATTATAAACTCTGTGTTGTTTCTTAGGTTTTCTTTCTGACTGATGCGGGGAACCATATTTACAATGACGAGAGAAGAAACTCGCTAGAAGAAGCCATTAATGTTTGCTTGGAAGGGAAGCTACAAGGCATTGTTTCAGAGGTTAGAGGAGTGTTTAAAAATCCATCAGCCATTAGCAAGATCAAAGAATCTAACCTTTCTCTCCTCACATACGGCAAACTCAAGTAATTAAAACCTTCTTCATTTTTCTTATACATAACCAAACTCTGACTCTAAACCCTTAGTCTTTAATGAGATTTTAATTTCTTGGTGTTGCAGCAATGTGGGAGAGGCAGTATACATGCAATATGTGATGGGGATTGAAGGAGTGATTGTAGATTTTGTTGAGGAGATTGTAGAGTCAGTGAATCTCATGATGATAAGACCATCATCACCACCATCGTTATCACCATTACCATCATCACCTTCCAAGGATGATGGTGCCATTACAAGACCTGAGTTTTCACAAAAGGAGATTGATTTTCTTCTCAAGCTTCTCTCTCAGCTGATACAACATTGATCATCATTTCTTTTTCTTTAGCGTTTGATTTTCTTTGTAGTTTCTATGTTTCTTGATTTTTTTATTCTTCTGGGTGCTTTGTCCCCATAGCCTCATTTGTCAACTAGTCAGAATTTTACATTTGGTTAATTTTTTCAAGAGAAAATTGATTATTTCTTAATCTGAAACTCTGATCAGGTAACAAAATTGATTAATTTTTTTAAACTCTGTTTTTGTAGTACTAATAAAAAATACTTACATTTCTAATTGGGACAATCAGGGTCCTAATTGGAGTATATCCCATTTAGAAATTGAAATATTATTCTTAAATCCAACCTTTAAAGGATTCTTGAAGTTCCAATCAAACTACAACTCATTACTCTCCTTCTACTCTGCCTTAACTATGAAGAAACGAAAAAGACATTCGTTTTTCCCCCCTTCTCTTCAGTATCAAATTCAGGAATCCAATTCCAATAGCCACAACAGAAAGTCTCTTTAATATAAACAAAATGAGATAAAATCAAACCCTTCTCTGTAATATTTGTTTCTACAGATGCTTGATTTAATAGTTTACTAGTATGGTTATATTTATCACTTCATATTCGAATCCAACTAGAGTTTATACTACTTATCAATGGTTTGTTCAAACTCTTCTGTCTAACTAAAATTTAAATTTAATCAAAGAGGAAGGGAGAAATGGAAACGATTAATAAATATTGAAAACCTTTAAGCTATATTTACTTTTTAGTCTGTAACTTTTCCTTATTTACCAAATAGCATGCATGCATGCGTAACTTTCCCTTTATTAGTATTTAATCTGTAAACATTTCCTAATTTACCAAAGAACATGCATGCGTGGCGTGGTATTACCAATTTAATAAGAATCCAAAACGGAAATTGTTTTCCTTATCCCATTCGGAATTGGTGCATCTCTGTAACTATAAATCGGTCCTTCCTCCCACTTGTCTTGATAAACTCTCACGAAGCTTCATCGATCCTGAGCAATTCTTTATTTTCTTTTCCAAAATAAAACCTGGCGTTAATAGATAGGATCATTTTTTTTTTTTTTTTCTGTCTGTAAAGTAATGGAGCCGAGACGCAGAGATCTACCTGTCGGATTCAGGTTTCGTCCAACCAATTATGAGATTTCAACTTACTTCTTGAAGAAGAAAGCTTTAGGACAACCAATAACTAATCGTATTGTCCCTGAAGAGTGTCATGATATCTTCTCAAGACATCCTCGTGATTTGCCTGGTGAGTTTTCAAGAACCATACTTTTTATTATGTGGGTTTCTTGTTTCCAATCTATGAACATTCATAAAACCTTTTTTTTTTCCTCTTGTTTCTTGACCTAACTTCCTCGTTGTTTTTTCAATCATAAGTTTATCAGGACTTTGATTTTGCTAATGGTATTCAGAACAATCTAACTTTATAGCTTCTTTCTTGTCTTGTGGATGATCTTGAATTATGTTTCAGGCTATCCAGAAGAAGACCATTATTACTACTTCTGCAGAAAACGTAAGGACCAAGTTAGTACTACTAACTCTCAAAATGTATGGACACCTATCAGAGAAGCAACTGATGTGTTAGATCGAAGGAATAATAATGCATTAGTCGGCATCAAACTTCGGTTCACTCTCGTCGAACACGAACAAGAAGAAGACAATTGGTTCTTGGATGAAATCAGCCTGCCAGAGACAATTGCAGAAACTGATTGGGTTTTTTGCCATATTTTCCTCAAAATCAAACCTGAGTTTGTTGATTTACCTATACTCGAATCTGAATCCGAAGAAGAAGAAGAAGAATAAAGTGTTGCTGCAGAGAGTTTGGATCATCTTAGAGAGAAAATGAGAAGGTTCTTCCTCCATCTCCTTCTCCACCGTAGCACTTCTGATGGGTGTTCTTGGATATTTGTTTTTGGGATTTAACTTTTAACTTTTAACTATTATATGTAACTTTAACACCGAATGTGTTAAAAGTTTAAGAATCAGAATGATTCCTGAACATAATATTATCAATATATATATATATATATATAAATAAATAGCTCTTGGTATCAGATTATTAGATTCTCAATACCTATCAAAGTCCAAATCTTTATCACCTAGTTGATGTAGACCTAAGCTGAAATCATTTCAGATTTGTGAGAAAAAGCTTGCAGACTAAGTAAATAATGGTTCCACCAAAACATTTTTATTGCTGAGAGTTTTTTTGACGTATACACAACCAAATTATGGAAACGAAAATCAGTGATCGTTTCAAGCATGATAAACCACGTCCATATTTTGGATTTTGTTTCTCTCATCTCATGAGCCAAGGTTTTTGCACAAGACGTGTAAAGGCACACCAAATATGTGAAATAAGAAGAACGACTTGCTTTGTTATTGACAACATCAATGTGTATTTTATACAAGACTCTTAACCGACCTCCTTAGATTCAGCCTTATCAACTAAACTTTACACTTATCATGTAAATAAATATTTGGTTATACTTATACGTGAACTAACCAATATAACAATATTTGATATTCTTAACATTAAAACCAAAAAAAAAAAAAAAAACAATATTTGATAGGGTATGGTTTTAAGATGGTAATTTCAGTTTCGGTTTGGTTATGATTGGACCAGAGAGACTCACCGGCTATGCGTCTGCATAGGATCCGTCCTCGTGCATGGGCTCATGTTAACAATATCCCAGCCTACCTTGCTAAATTGCGCTACTAACTCTCGTAATCATAATTATCCGGTGATTTGGATCTATGTTCTCATAATGTCTCAATAATTATTAGCGGGTCATATAGAATTATAGACACATAATAAAGGTATAGTATAATCAAAAATCAGATATTCAAATTTAAAATTGTTGACGCAGAGATGTTTGACCAACTTAACACAACCGGTCAAACTCAAATAATGATGTTATCACTTTTTTTCCGCTTTGTCATAAATCTTTGACTTTTTGACTTTTTCCCTCGCATCTCCTTTAATATCCGTTCAGATCTCGCCACGTGTTAGCTCTCGTATCTGATCCATTCATCTCACACACGCGTGAGAGATTTCTCCCCAATCTTGGTCTCGTCTTCCGTCTTTCTGGTGTTTCGATCTGTTTCTTTGACCAAAAATTAAACTTTTTAGCTTTTTTTCTTCTTCCTTCAATGTCATTGAACACATTCCACGATACTTGAATCTCACTCTTCCCTTCTCTCTCCCTCTCTCTTCTCTATCTGTTTTCTCTGATTAAATCTCATTTGCTTCGGAAGTTATCGAAGTATCCGGAATTTGTTCTGTTCAATCTGCTGAGATCTTCGTGATTTAGGGTTTTTGTTATTTGTTCGGAGAGGAGATATGATGAAAGCTTCGTTTGGGAGGTTAAGGAGATTCGCATTGCCCAAGGTCGATGCGAATGATATCGGCGATTCTTTTCCCACGGCACAGATTGACGGGCTTGCTCGAGCCGCTAAGGTAATTTATTCCTCTCTTCACTCATTTTCTCTCGGGATTCTCACAAAAATTTTGTTCTTGGAGACTTGTGTTTTGCGGAATAATAGTTTTTGAACTAGGATTTGTAATCGCTTGGTGTAGCGTTTGATTTTCTTCTTACTTCAATCGAGTTTCTGTGATCAAAACCTGCTAATTCATCACCATTTTCTAGACCTGGAACCATGGAAACGCCCTGATTTTGTAGCAAATCGCCCTAATACTCCTCCCAGCTATATTTATGGAGCTTTGTTTATTGAATTATACTTAATTTAAGTCATGTAGTTTGATGTAAGCTCTGGGGAAAATTTTGAAGTTGACATTGATAGATAAGTTACGGTTAGAAATTGAAATTGTAACTGATGCTAGTTGATTGATTGTTTGATGAATTAGAGTGGAAGAATCATTAAATTTGATTTTAATGAGTACAAGGCTTCGTTTATGATATGGTGATGATAGGCTAAGTTATTACTCTATTATTTTCAGGATATGCAAGAAATGAGAGAGTGTTATGATAGACTACTCTCGGTAGCTGCTGCCACGGCTAATAGCGCATATGGTAAGCTATCATTCAACTTTATGAATCTGCAATTTTGTAGTTTCTTGCATAAATTTGGATCCTTGATGTGCTGTAACATTGTAACTGTAGTGTGTATGGTTAATTCGTATGAGAGTGGAATACATTTGAGCTCTGTTGGATTGAATTAAGTTCAATTAATATGGTTGCTAGCCTCATTGCTGATTTTCGATAGAATAATGACCATGCAGACTCTTCATTTCCCATTAATTAAATCCAAAACATGTGAGAGTTTTGTTGATGTTTTTAGGTTTCTCTGCAGTTTGTATTCAGATTCACTCATATATGAACATTAGTATATTGTTTGATTTCATCGTTTTTATGTTATTTTAAATTGGTAATATCAGAGTTCTCTGAATCATTGGGGGAGATGGGTTCATGCTTGGAGCAAATCGCACCACACAATGATGAAGAAAGTGGTAGAGTTTTGCTGAAGCTGGGTAAAGTACAGTTTGAGCTTCAAAAACTCGTCGACACTTATGTAAGTTGTATTTTGCAACCTTGTACTTTCCGTGAAACAATATGTATAGTTCTGAATAAACTGAGGAAGTTCTTGTTTCACTCTCTTTTTCCTTCAGCGTTCTCAAATATTCAAGACCATTACACGACCTTCAGAGTCCCTTCTCAATGACCTTAGAACCGTCGAGGTATGCCCCCTAGCTTTACTATTTTGAAGTCATAGTTTATATTAAAGTTTAAGTGGACAAGGAACCAACCTTACTAATCTGCTCATCTTTTTCTTTTCTTTTCCTCTCAGGATATGAAGCAACAATGTGAAGAAAAGAGGTTAGTTGTTTTCTGCAATGTAGTTTTTTCTTTTCTTGGTTCTCGTTTGGTAAAAGTTTGCCTTAACCTCTAGAGTCTTACTTACAGAGACGTCGTTAAGCACATGATGATGGAGCATGGTAAAGACAAGGTACAACTTAGAGGCGGTAAAGGGGAGAGACTTGTTCGCCGTCAGTTAGAGACTGCTCGTGATGAGCTACAAGACGAGGCCACTTTGTGTATTTTCCGATTGAAATCTCTCAAGGAAGGGCAAGCTCGAAGCCTCCTCACACAAGCAGCCCGCCACCACACTGCTCAGGTACCTTTTCGACTAAGCTTACTATCTCTGTATGAAACCGATTTGAAATTGCTCAATCAGTGTCTCTTATGCTTCGTTTTTTTGTATTTGCATAGACGCAGTTGTTCTACGCTGGTCTAAAATCGCTTGAGGCAGTAGAGAAACAAGTCAGAATTGCTGCAGAGAGACAACACATCGACTGTGAGCTCTCTGATCACGGGAACGAAATGGAGTGTAGTGAGGACGATGATGATGACCGACACGTTAACCTAGACGGAGAACTCAGTTTTGACTACATAACAAATGAGCAGATAGCGGAAACTATATCTACACCGCATGGATCAATGAAGGTAATTTGAATTTATAACACGTACGCAAAAAAAAAAAGCTTTCTCCAAAAAAGTTAAGCTCATTCACTGTCATTTTCCTATAGATGGATGCCACAGATTTCTCGTCTCAACGCCCTTCACCAGCAGGATCAGCAACAGTATGTTCTTGATTTCTCCATTTTAACATTCTATGTACTCGAGAACTCTCAGTTTTAAGAGAATTCTGTGCTGAAGTCTTATTCTCTGATGCAGGTAAATGCAGATCATAGAGAAGAGAACCAAAGTTCCTACCAAGAACGCAGAACGAGTAGCCATTCAGCACCGTTGTTCCCGGAAAAGCTGATGAGGCAGATGACTCCGTCTGCAAATGCTTACGTGTTACCAACACCTACCGATTCAAAGTCCTTCACAAAACCAGTCACCCCAACAAACCACAGTGCGAACTTATGGCATTCATCTCCACTTGAACCGATAAAAACCGCTCACAAAGATGTTGCAGAGAACAACCTCTATTCCCGTCTTCCACGCCCGTCAGAAACTCCTCAGTTTTCTCAGCACGAAGCTGCACCACGACACGCATTTTCCGGACCGCTCAAACCATCCTCAACTCGTCTTCCAGTTCCACTTCCGGCTCAGGCTCAGGCTCAGTCATCTTCTCCAAGGATCTCTCCTACCGCTTCACCTCCGCTCGCTTCTTCTCCACGGATCAACGAACTCCATGAGCTGCCAAGACCACCGGGGCAATTTGCACCGCCACGACGCTCCAAGTCTCCTGGTCTGGCTGGTCATTCGGCGCCAGTAACGGCTTGGGATCAAGAAAGAAGCACTGTAGTTGCGTCCACCAACATTGTAGCATCACCACTTCCCGTTCCGCCTCTGGTTGTTCCGAGAAGCTTCTCTATACCTTCAAGAAACAACAGAGCCATGGCTCAACAACCTTTACCTGAAACCAACCAAAACAGAGTAGTGTCTCCACCGCCTCTGCCGCTAACTCCAGCGTCTCTGATGAATCTCAGATCGCTGTCTCGGTCTCGAGTCGGGGAAGTTGCCCAGAGCGGTCAATTTAGAGGTAACGAACACTCTTTTTGTTATCTTGGAACTGCAAAATCATCATCATCATCATCAATGATATTAAGACATGAGTTGTTTATGTTCAACGCAGGAGTAAAACTGATTGAACGATGAAGCTGTAGTAACACGTCGCGTTTTATCAAAACGTTTGTTGTAGTCTTAAATAAGTAAATATAGGAGTCGATATTTTGTAATTCTTTAGTTGTTGAATATCTTAATTTGCCACGTTGAGAGTTTTTTTTTCCTGTTTTCTAATATAACATCTTTCTTTTTGAACTTAAATATGAAGGCAACGTAAGAAAATAGTTAATTTCTACAAAATAATTGAGGAATTAATGAATTACAAATCCATGAACTTTTGGGTTTGCAGATGCTTGTTGTTATTTATGTTTCTAATTATGGTTTCATGGGTGTAAGTATTACTGAAAATGACATTAACATACATGATCTGCTTCCGGTAGAGACTAGAGAGAGAGAGGAAGGAGATGATAACGTTTATCCTCTCACGTGACCCTACTTGAAAACACGTATATATGATCCACTGGCAAATGGGCCCAATTTGTTAGGCCCACTTAGAGGATAAACAGTTAAACACCTAACAGGTTCTGTTGTCTCCTTCTTGTTTGAGTTTGATTGAATTAGTTTGGCATAATTTGATTGGCATTAAAAATTGAGATCGTGATGTGTGAGTTGCGTGAGACTTAATAAAGGAAAAGAAAATTATAATTCAAAACCGTAAGAAACTGAGCGTTGGAATTAGGAAAAAAAAATCAAAAGAAACGATTATTGATTTATTCTGCCGTTGGAAAAAAAAAGTAAAAACGATTAATATGCGAAATGGTTGTATACAGTACACTACAGTTGCCAGAAAATCAAAAAGAAAGTGAAAACAAAAATAGAGAAAATAGGAAAAAGGAGAGCGACGGAAATGGTGATGCGAAATTGGGATTTGTTTATAAGCAAAGAGACGACATATAAGAGAAGAGGTCTCATCATCTACATTCTTCCTTTTTACCTTTCCTTGCGAAGATTTTCTTCTCGTTCGTTCGTCTTCTTCCTAATTCGCACGAATTCACTGTTGTCGATTTTGGATTGCTTCTGAAAAATGTTTCGTCCACAGATTCTGTAATTGATTGCTTCACCGGTGCGTATAATCCATTAATTCTTCTGGTTCTGTGTTGCTCCGATAATGAGAGAATTCTCTTCAGCTGATTTGATCACACACAGATATTCTGTCATGCGATTCTTCTACAATTTCATGATCCGCTCTAAACTTTTCTCTGAGCTGCATACGATTGTGCTTGGTTTGTTTGATCTTCCTTTTTTAGGTAGAGAATTCCAGTCGATCATTTCCAAAAACGATCTAAACTTGATACACTGTGTGCTTAGTAATGTTTGCTTGCGAGAATGATTTTGGTTCTATGCCTCTTGGTGCTTCTGAATCATATGATCCGCTATCTTTTGTTAATTTCGGTGTCTATGTGCTTTAGTTGATCCTAGGCTTAAGAATCTTTTGAGAATGGTTCTGCTTTGCTCATCAGTCATGATCTGTTGACATTTGACAGTTTCTTACTTGTACAACATCATTTCTTGTTCATTTCAGGAGAGTGTGTTCTCTATTCTCATCTCTTTTATGCGAGGAGAAATGGACGACTTGTGGACCAATGCTTAGCTCTACATGATTTGGATCGAATAGGTACATGAGGAGGACGAGATTTCACAGGAAACTACAATCCAACAAGTGAGAAGGTTGTTTGAGAAGCATTGGTATGGGTTTGCCACAGAATGCTTCAGATGAGCAAGCTCATGAAGCTTTGCCGTCTGCTTCGAATTGCAGTCTTTCTCAAAGCCTGCCTGTAAATGCCACTCCCTGTGATTCACTCAGAGGCGAGGGCTCCTCTATTGGAGAATTTGCTAGGAAAACAACATTGCAAACTTTGGGGTTTATAGATGACCCTTGGAGATGCCATCAAGAAACTCGGCTTGTTACCTCATCATCTGCTCATGAGCCTGATTATGCAATGGATAAGGTTAGTAACTGGAGTCGAACTGAAGTTCGACGGATAGTTGGTTTCCAGTCAAATGAAGCTAGCTCAAAGAGTAATAATGAACACACGAGTATCACTGTTGGTGGATCTCATGATGTAGATATTACTGGTGGATCGTTAGTGAGGAAACGAGTAAGCTCTCCTCTGGATACGATTTTCCCTGAGAAATTTGTAGGCGACCCGCTTGATATCAGCTGCAGCAACCAGAAGATGACTTCTTCTGGTCTTTCTAATGCACAAGATCACAAAAAGGCCAATATCTTCGGTTCACAGAGGAGTAAACTTTCATCTATCGTTTTCACGGACGGTCCATTGCTCGACTCCAACGCTCTGCAGCCCAAAAATAGTGTGGCTTGCTTATATGAGACATCTCAAGTAGCCGCTAAGATGTTACCATGCCATAAGAATATATCCGCCTCTCCAACACTTTCTCTGTCACCTCTTGGCCCCAGCTTCTCCGAGAGAATGAAAGCTCTACAAGGGAGGAAGGTTTTCGAGGATGGTGTTTGCTTAAGGAAGACCGGTGAAGAAGCAGAACTCAGGGATAGTCATAAATCGTTTGACGATGGTAATGGTATCCAGAGAGCGTTTTCAATGGATAGAGCTATTGACTCGGTTCCTACTTCTCCATGTAAAAGGTTTAGTAGAAGCTTGAGTGGACGTCCCATTCAAAGGTCACTGGTTGGTTCTTTTGAAGAGTCACTCTTGTCAGGAAGATATTCCTATGGGCAAACTAATCAGGTCTCAACTTACTCCAAATCTCACAAAGCCTCGATTCTTTACCGTCGCTAGACATTTTACATTTGACTCACTTGCTCTGTCTGTTTCTTTCCAGAAGATCGACGGTTTTCTTGCCATTCTTAGTATTGCGGGTGGAAACATCTCTCCAAAATCACAGAAGCTTCCATTCTCAGTAACAAGTGTTGGTGATGATTGCTTCTTACTATACTATGCCTCCATAGATCTCTCTGGAGCATCATCTTTGTCAAACAAATTATGGGGACAGAAATCGAAAACGAACCAAAGCAACTCTGATTCTCAGACCATTAATAGCCGGTTGCGGATCCCTATGAAGGGTCGGATTCAACTGGTACCATCTTTCTCTCTTTGCATTCTTTCTCTTAATGAAGAAAGAAAACTTGATGAGTAGCTGATGATGGGAGCTTCTCTGTTTTACAGGTTTTGAGTAACCCTGAAAAGACACCTCTTCACACTTTCCTCTGTAACTATGACTTAACTGATATGCCACATGGTACAAAGGTAAGAACATTTCCTCCTGTTGCTTCATTCGACGTAAGAATGCTTCAACTTACTTTTTGTGGTAATAAACTCAGTGTTTGATCAAATTCTTGTCTTATGATCAGACTTTCCTACGCCAAAAGGTTACTCTGGCCTCATCTGCAGACCTAACTCATGCAACTAAACCTAGCAATGGAACTTCTGATTCAGTGCATTCGGCAAGCGAGTGTGAGAACAGGAAGTGTCGTGAGACTTACAGAGAAACAGGACAACGGTGTTCAAAGTCCGGAGTCTTACGCTACGCTCTTCATCTTAAATTTCTTTGCCCTTTACGCAAGAAAGCTTCAAAAGTAGGTCAGAAGAAAAGCTTGGATGATGGAGAGAGGAGATTCTATTTGTACGGTGACTTGAGAGTTGTGTTTCCTCAACGGCATACAGATTCGGATGAGGGAAAGGTATGTCAAGTAACACAGAGAGTTTTAAAAGCTATTTGAATGCAAACGCTGATTTTTTTTTGCTTTTGAAATTTCAGCTGAATGTGGAGTATCATTACCCAGAAAATCCAAGATACTTCAACGTAACCAGTTGAAATCTTGGCTACATTTACAGTTTATATGTTATTTTCTTTTGGTAGAAGAAACGAATGTTATACGTAATTAAAGAATAAACTCTTTTCTCTATTGTATTTTCTATAACCTTAGGTTTAAGAAATGGCAGTGACTAATACATGTTCAGATGTACCTTGAACATCAAGAGATTCAGATGAAATTCGATTCATAAATTTTATTAATCATAACATTTATTCTAATGTTTGTGAATTCTTTGCTTCACACCGAATCAATTATATAATCTTTTCGGATAATTTAAAAAATTAACATATTGAATTTTCTAAACTAAATATTTTATTCACTCACCTGGAAATGCTACATCTAAAAATGAAATTGTTTTTTTTTTCTATATATATTAATCTGCACAAATTTTCTGAAATGATTGATTGATTATAATAGACCTGTTACGAGGGAAAAAAAAAACATATTGTTAGATTGAAAAAAACAATTTTCTTAAGAAGAGACAACATGCACCGATTAGAGAAAGTTTCGCCAGAGTTTATCAACTTAGTGTTAGATTGAAATCTCATTCAAAATTCAATTTCTCTATCAATTTAAACACCAAAGAAAAAATCAATCTATACATACCATCACACTCCTCAGCACATTGTTGCACTAATCTTGTTCGGCAACAACCTCACTAGTTTCACAAGAGCCTCAAACTGGCTTGAATCTTCATAAATTAGGATCAGACCGGACGATTCGACTGATTGAACTGTAAATCGGTGGATTTCATGAAAATACAGAATTGTAGTTAGATAAAAAAAAACCTCTACACCTTGGTTTTTATTTTTATTTAGTGATGTTTGGTTTTCTAGCTAAAAAACTCTAAAAAACATATTGTCATTTAACTGATGAGTTATAACATGAAATTATTGAAAATTATAAGAAGAATGAAGAATCAAACTCTAAAAAAAATTGATTTTTATTCATTTTTAAGTACTTCTACAAGCTAAAAGTGGAAGAAAAAACATATTATTATGCACAAAACACTCAGAAATGATTCATTAATGGGCCAGAATAAGCAAGCCAATAATTACATTTGGCCCATTGTTTCACTTGTCTCTCCCGCCAAATTGGTTTTTCTTTCCCGCCGCTATTTTTCCAAATGCCCACCCAAATTATTTGTTCTTCTCCGTTAAGCTGTCTCTTTGGTCAAATTATCGCCTTGGAAATCGTAAGTTCTCTGTTTCTCTCCCGTTCGATTTATGAAATTTCAATGTTTCAATCTGAAGTTGACGTTTTTTTTCTGTTTTGGGTATCGGTATAGATTCAGTTCGATTGTGATGTTGCTGTGAATCTCTACTTGAAACCCAGATAGTAAAATAGCCCTTTGTCTTGTGCGCGAGGAAGATGACGAGAGAGGAGCCTGAAACCAGAGGAGAAGATATGATGATCGATGCACCAAAATTCACAAACCCAAAACCTAGAATCGAAAATCCAGACGAATTCAATGTCCATTACCTCCGAATTTACTATGGCAAGTTTCATTTTTATCACATTTGGTTCTTCGCAAAATCATATCTTACTGTGTTCTCTCGTTCAAAGTAATATGCTAATTCATAAGATATTTGCAGGAAAGCTCTTTCCTTACACTGATATCCACAAATGGCTTTCGTACGGACACGGTACTTGTTTCTCTGCTTGTGTCTCTCTTTCACACACACACACACACACACACATGAGAGAGCTATAGACCATTGATGCATCATGAATATGTATTGTAACCTGTAGATGGGAAACATCCTGGTTGCGATGAATTCTACTTTGGTAGAAGAGAGTTCTCGTTTACACTTGAGAACGATGTTTATTTGCGCTATAAGTCCTTCAAGAATGCTTCTGCTATGGAAGACGCTATCAAAGTGAATTTCCCATACAAGATTGATATTGGCGCTGTGTATAGCGTTGATGTAAGCCATCTCGAGAATATCCCATTTTGTTACAAGCTTCATCTTTATATGTGCTTGTCAAAATGATTATGATTAGAAACTTTTTTTTGAATGTTTCATATTTGCAGCCAGATAAGAGACATGCTTATGCACAAAGTGGTACCAATGTGTTTACTCCAGTGGAGAGGGAGTTGGTCTTTGATATTGTGAGTTTTATCATCTTTTCTAGATACAAACCATTGGTTTTGATGCTTCTTCTTCTTCTTCTTCTTCTTCTTCTTCTTCTTCTTCTTCTTATGTGTTTTTTGTATGGTTTCTTTACTTGAATTTCAATATATTGTTTCTCTCAGGATATAACAGATTATGACGATGTCAGATACTGTTGCTCAGGAGCTGATGTTTGCTCCAAATGTTGGCCTTTAATGACAGTTGCTATCAAAGTCATTGATACTTCCTTAAGAGGTACCGCAAAGATACCTCTGATTTTGGGAATTAGATTCAGTGTGTCAATACTGTAGAACAATAGCCTATGTAATGTGAAGAACTTATTGTAGTTTACTGTTTGCCAATGTGCAAGACTGTTTGGTCTTATTATAGGAAGAACGTATAGTTACTCATTTTGGTTTTCCCAATTTGCAGAGGATTTTGGTTTCAAACACATCCTCTGGGTCTTCAGTGGACGTCGCGGAGTTCACTGTTGGGTTTGTGATGTTAAAGCTCGAAGGTGAAAACAATTACTGAACTCATTTCTAACACCGTTTGCTCGTTTCTCTTGTTGTATGAATCACATTTTCTGCATTTTCTATCTTGTGCGTTATGAAATTAAACTCTTTTGTGATCAAATCCTGCAGGTTGACTAATGAACAAAGATCAGCAGTTGCTGAATACTTCCGTGTTTATAAGGGAAATGAAAACAATGCAAGAAAAGTTGCTCTTATGGGTCATTCTCTTCATCCGTTCCTTGCGTATGAGTTTCTCCATTCACTTTTTGCCTTTCTTTCTGATTCGATGAAATTCTCTATTTTCTGCTACTAATGTTCATCTTTGGCTTTTCAGGAGGTCGTATGTGGATTTTCTAAAGGATTTTTTTGAGGGCGAGCTACAAGCAAATCAAAGTATATTCTCAAGCAAAGAAAAGTATGAGAAGATACTTGAGATGATTTCAGATGAAGGTATGGCAAGTGTGATGATGTATATGAGAAGGTACTAACCTTAGTTTGGTCACTTACGATGATCTTACATTTTCACAACAGATATTCAGTTAGAGCTCAGAGAAAAGTGGGAGAATGCTGCTAGATCATCCCTATCAGAAGAAGCCACTAGCCTTGCAAGGTGGGAGCAGCTTAAAAACACGCTCTACTCCAAGAAACAGAAGGTGTGTAGTAATGTTAAAGAGTTGTGAAAAGCTTATTTGTGTTTCACTCAGCTCTTAGCTTGATGAACTTGAATCCTAGAGATTTGCTCATCTTTTAATCTCTTATCCAATGTTTTTAGGCTCCATCACTGCGGATGTGCGTAGAAGAAATTGTCTTCACCTTTACGTATCCTCGAATTGATTTGGAGGTTTGTTTATAATCTTGTATGCTACAGTTTTGGGAGACATTACTTGACAAGTTAAGTGACTGTTTAGTTGTATGGTTCCTTGGTCAATTACAGGTCTCAAAACAAATGAACCATCTGCTTAAGGCACCCTTCTGTGTCCATCCAAAAACAGGTATTTTTTTGCTGATTTTCGAGTATATTACACCAGTTGTATAAGAATCATGTTCACAATCATGTCAACATATGTAATGTGAGCTCAAATTCTTATGAAATGTCTTGTGGTTTTCAGGTCGTGTATGTGTGCCTATCGACCCTAAGAAGTGCGATGAGTTTGATCCATTGGCAGTTCCAACACTTTCACAGGTAAAAACAATAGACAATATGATACATTCGAGTGTGGATGGATCATCACAAAGATATTGTTCCTTGAGCTTATAGTACTGTATTTCCTTTTTCCCAACGATTTTCTCAGCTTATAGAAGAGATTAACTCAGGAGGCCTTAAAATGGATGTGGATGATGATGATGGTACGTTCTTGAATACTCTAATCAATATTCAAATGTTTTCAGGATTATACTTTTCCTAGCATAACTAATTCTTGAGTTATTTTTGATACCTGCAGAGTCAGAGAGAAGTTTACTTGGGAAATCAGTCAGTTTCTTCAGATCCTCCTTCCTTGAACCTCTACTAAAGTCCTGCAAGGTAAATAAATCTCTCGCTGTTCTCCAAGGTTAAGAATCAATGCATAATCATAGTAGAAATATATGTTGGAAGAGGGATGATATTATGTTGATGAAATGTGTGCAGGAAGACATAGAGAGTTCACACAAAAGTAACATTGACAAGTCTAAGGATTCATTCAGCTGGTGACTCTAAGGTCTCGGAGTTTGTTCAGTTTGTAATCTTTAGTTTCGATTTCAGTTTGTAATGTTACGGTATTCGCTGAATTTTATAATCTAAAGTTTTTATATCTTGTTGTTATGTTTGCTAAAAATGTACCCCAAAAGTTACAATATCTACAACTAAAAGATTAACGCTAATCGTCCACACTCATCATACTTAAATATAACACAAGAAGCCAGCTTTCCAAGTCAATATGCATTTCTGATTAGCTTCTCTTAGGTTTTTGTGGGTTTCGATTTTGTTATATTAGCTAGTGGTGTCCGTCTAGGGTTTTTTCATCATGGCATCGTCTCCTAGAGAAACCTGGGCGGCCGACTTGGAGAAAATCAAGCGAAAATATCGCGAATTTTGTGATCGCGAAGCTGCTCAAGCTAATCGTAGAGCTTTGTTAGCCCTTCTTTTTGGAAAACCTAAGGAAGATGGATATGGCCCTGCAGGCTTGGTGACGCGGACGCCAAAAGAAAGAAGATGTCCAGTGGAGAAGATGCTTCATGATGGTGTCAGGAGGCGGCGGAGAAACCAAAATCTTAGACTAATGAGTAAATGACTAATCAAGTCTTTGTTTAATTTTCTTGCATAATAAGAAGATCATACGAGTCTTCTCTATTCTAATAGGAACATGATCCTTGCTGCTCTAAGTTGTTTCCGGAACTACAAAAATAATAATAATGAAGTCTTTGCCTTTGGGACGTTTTTTCCCTTTATATCTTGTGCGTTATGAAATCAAATCCTGCAAAGCTCATCAGTTGCTGGATACTTCCGGGTGCTGTTTCTCAGTAGTGCTATATTGTGGTTTATCTGTTGGTCTCTTCTGGTTATGCAATTGTTTGTTTATGTGACACAGAGGAATGAAAACAATGCAAGAAAAGTTGCTCTTATGTGTCATTCTCTTCATGAGTTTCTCCCTCACTTTTGCCTCACATTACAACGTAAATCTGGTTTGTTTATGAACAGACCGGAGAATCTCTGCACTGTCCAGAAGCTATTGCTTTGCAAAAGAGACAAGTATTGTCCTCGAACAAGAGGTTCATGAACCAACCAACACAAACAGAAGAAACTATACCGATCATTTCTGATTTAGTAAAAGAAGTAAGAGAGCAAAATGGATGGATGGATGGAAGAGAGCTTCTTTTTTTTTTTTTTTTTTGGAAGAGAGCTTCTTGCTGTATGAATCACTTTCTTGCTCATACTTGCGTGTTTCTCAAGAGCTAGATTGTGGTTTATTTGTTTCTGTTACATAGAGTATGTGGAAGTCTGATTGATATGTAAATTGCAAAGTTAGAGAGGTAGTGTTTTAAAAATTTGGGCCCATTGGTAAAGAAGATGTTTTTTGGCCCATTTTTTAATTTGCAGATTGTATAAAATATATAGGTGTTACAGTTGATGCCTGAATTGTGCTCTCCGTCTAGGGTTTTCTGAATTTTCATCGTCATGGCATCGTCTCCTAGGGAATCCAAGTACAAGAATGAGGTTGAAGCACTCAGGCGAAAGTATATCGAAATTTATGTTCGCCAACTTGCTCAAGGTAGGCGTAAAGCTTATCTAGACCTTCTTTTTGGAAGACCTAATGAAGATGGATATTTCCCATGCTTGGTGACGCCAAGCGATCTCAAACCGTCCGGCTTGGTGAGATCTCAAACTGTCGGAAGAAAGAAGAGGTTTTTGAAGCCAGTGGAGACCCCACGCTTGTTGACGCCAAGCGATTTTTTGGAAGCCAGAGGAGTCCCCACGCTTGATGATGCTGAGGAGGCCGCGGAGAAACCAAAATCTTAGACTAGTGAATAATCAAGTCTTTTGCTTTATTAATTTAATAATTTTCCTGCATAACAAATAAGATCATAGGAGTCCTCTCTTTTCAGATAGGAACATGATTTTACCTTTCATCAAGACAGTGCGGATAAGAAACACGGATACATGTCTTTTGTTTCCATGAATGATTATGACCATGTTAGATGCTGTTTGCATGAATTTGCATGAATCTCAACATAAAGACCCATTGTATCTTAGCTTTCTCATTAAAACCACACACTTTTGAATGTTACAAAACAAACCCAAGTATACTTTTTTTTTACTTAGTTTGAACTTTGAACCCCACAATAAGATTAGTATTTTTGAGCGACAATACAATTAGTTTTATACTGTAAAATAGTGCTACCACACAAATCTAGTAACTATAGATATAACTTAATGGATTCGGAGATCAAAGGTTGGGATCTCGGAAGTGAAACCAAGTGAGAGGTAATAGAGAAGCCTCGGGAATATGTTTCTGTAAGGATCACTTTCTCTCTTCACCTTCAGGTAAGCTATACATCTTTCTACTTCTGACTTGACCTGCAAGTAAACCTCATGAGCTCTCTCTTTATCGTTTAGCTCTTTCTCTCTACCTTTGGTTTCTATTGGTTTCCCAAAATATATGTAGAACCGTCCCGGAATCTTTGGTATTATTCCAGGCACATGCAAATCTTGGTTTCCTACTTCGCCTTCTTCACCGTTCCTAAACCATATTATCATCACAAACCATATTTCAAAAGCAGAACAAATGTTGTATTCTAGTGTCGACAAGAGGTTCAATTTAAAATACCTCAGCTTAACTGTGTCCTGTGTTATCTCTTCTATGAGGTTCTTGAGAAAAGGGATCTTCATTTGATCATTGTAATCCAAAACCATCTGAGAAATAATAACCATTCCATTCATCAAATTACTTTACTCGAAAACCGATTGAAGCAAAAGTTTGCAGATACTGAAACTAAATCGAAGAGGTTTGGCTTTACTTGACAGAGATTATCTTCTCCAACAACGCCAAAAGGAACGATCTTTGCTCCGAATTTAGAGGCAAACCTTACAAACTCTGAATGTTCTGGCCAAAACAACTTGTATTCTTCACCCTGCAGAGAAATGTGTGTTTTTAACGTTAAAAGTAAAGCCTCACAAATTAACAATATGGAAAATATACAATCATTTAGTTACCTTTCTGTGCAAGGCTTCACGAGCACCTCCTGGATACAAAAGCACATGAGCCTTTGAACGAAGCAGATTGTAGAAATTCATATTCGAGACAGGAACTGCGCCTATCGTCCTAAAAGAGTCCAACATCTGCATATCAGGGAGCTTTGAGCCTCTTTTCTTGGTAAAGATCAATGGATGTGCCAGTCCACGCAACGGAATGTTCCTTTCTTTCAAGAATTGAACTACTAGTGGACGCAGTTCGATACCAAACAACATGTGATTGCCAACGTACAGAACAGGTCCCTCTGAAGGTATCCCTGCAAGTGATCTTACTACTCTACCGTTGTCTAGAGTTGAGAGAAATACCGGAGAAGTAGCAGCGGTTAGCAATCTGTAACAGAAGCAGATGCAGTTATAGTATTCTATTTCTACTAAGCTCTGATGGATGATATAGTGAGTCAAGTAACTGACTTACCTTTGTGATTCTTCAAACTCTTTGAGCTCGAATGGAGTAGGCAGAATGTAATCCGAAATGCAATCAAGTTTCTTTCCACGGCGATAAAAGTAGGCAAACTTTATGATTGTCGCCAAATCTACCCCATCCTCCTAAATATAGATCAATAGAGAGTAACATAATCTTAAAGTTTTCTAATATGTACAAAGCAAATGACGAATCACTGACACCTTACCAAGAAGAGGAAATGTCCATTATTCTCAAAACTACGGACTTCGCTTTTCGGCAGTGCACTAGGGAGTTTTTCAATGTATTCTTTGTTCAGTAACCATTGATCACGCCCACTGCAATAGTAAAACTATAACTCAGCTTCCGGAAGTGAACTTCTTTCTACTTCTAATTCATGATGAAACAGAGAAGTTTATGAACCTCAGAAGTATCAGTGTTTGGGCTTTGACTGTGTACATGTGAGAGTTAGCAGACGCTGTAGCAGACTTAAGTAGTTGAAGCTTCCATAAAAGTGTGTCCCTGGGAAGGATCCTAAACAGAGTCTGTAAAATAACTTTGTTCGCATTACAAGACAACAAAAAAA
The DNA here is from genome assembly GCA_902728155.2 of Microthlaspi erraticum. Lineage (NCBI taxonomy): Eukaryota > Viridiplantae > Streptophyta > Magnoliopsida > Brassicales > Brassicaceae > Microthlaspi > Microthlaspi erraticum. Next base: position 34,327 of record CACVBM020001284.1, read on the forward strand.
CATGCATATATCAATCATTTGTTCTCCGAAAGTAGATGAGTCTTACAGGCAAGCTTGCTGAAGTTGCAAAGAAGTCTCCTAAGAGCCCTCCACTCATCTGTGTGACATTAGTTTCATTCAGCATACTCTCCAACATTGCCCCAAACGGATAACCTATGGAATAAAAACACCGTTAGCCCTGACTTTGAAGCAATATATATACAACTATACAAGAAGGAGTTGAGAGTTAAAACTTGACCTTGTTTTAACCCAAAACTCTCTTCTATCAAGCTGGGAACTTTGTCAGGCAATATTTCAAGTAGACCCGATAGAGGTTGCAATATGAAGTTATTGAAACGTGTGACTGGCATCAAACATAGTCTACTATGAGCACAAGACATGATGCATACATTTTATGAGATTTTACACACAAAAATCCCAAAAAAGCTAGTAGTCTCCTTAAACCTGGATTAGCAAGAATCAAGACAAGATCGATGTCGGGGTTACCCGCTGCAACATCAAGAGCAAGACAGGCTCCAACCGATTCTCCAACTATATATATGGGTCTATTAGGGAAACGGTGGTACTCTGACCGTACTGTCCTCTCAATGAGATTCACAATGTCTGAAAATGATATAAAACAACACAGCAGAAAGAGGTTTCATGCACATTAGATTAGTTTACAAAACTCCAAACTCACAAAACGGTAATGAGACAACAGAGAAGCACCTGGAGCAGGGGTTCGATCAGTGACTGGAAAGTGAAGGCACCATATGTCAAACATCCTATGAAAACAAAAGACAATGAGATCATAAACAAAGAGTCGTTCTTGAAGTCAATTCTACGATTATTTAATTCTTGGTAAATTAAAAAAAGTCTAAGTTGGAATCAAACAGTTACTTACTCTCCAAGTCTCTTATGCTGGCGAATGAGCCCTAATCCAGTACCATCGATCCCTGAAAGTTTTTATTTCTGAGTCTTGTTAACTAAATTGGTAGAGTTACATTGTCCGAATCAGACAAAGAGCAATAGCAAAATCGTTTAAAATGACAATAATCACCAGGTATGTAGAGGAGAAGAGGAGATCCCGGAGCTCGCTTGCCACATTCCAACGGAGAGAACCACCGAGGCGGACCTCCATCTCTGCCGTCTGATCTCATGAAATCTTCAGCTTCCACCAGAAAATCAGTCAAACTCTTCCGCTCCTCTGGCTGTGCCGCCTCTGCATGCGAATACGGATTCACAGTCGCCGTCACTTTCCATCCGTGACGGAGACTTCTGGTGCTAGCTCCGAATTTTGGATCCGTAAGCCGATCATACGCGACGGAGGTCAATTGTTTGGTCGACTTACAGTATGAAAAATCGAGATTGTAAGCTCTTCTCGAAGGTGGGGAGAAGATGGGACAGATTCCATCGGTAATGCGAGCTGTGGTAATCTCCATTGACCAGAAAATTCCGAGATCGTTGGTTTTCTCGGTAGATCAAACTTCATCTTCATTCTTCAAGAGATCGAACACAACACTGTTTTCGCGGGTCCCCCTGTTTTCGCGTCTCTTTCTCTTGTTTTATCGATGTCGGTTTTGGGATCGACATTTCGGTTCGATTGTCGTCTATACCAAATTCAGTTCAGATAATTCACTTCAGTTTAGGAGGAAACGCGGTTTGATTGTTGTCGTTGAATTTGGTACGGTATAAGAGAGATTTATCTAATTTGAATTCAGATGGTTCGGTTTGATTCAAACCAACTCGTGTTAGTAAGATAAAAAAACTCGAACCATCATCGACAAATGTAGTGTTGCCGTAGACAAATGTAGCGTTGCGATCTTCGGATCTTAACTCACACTGTTCAATGTCTTAAGAGAGTGTCGGAGCATTTATTATGCAACCGAGTTGTCCCACTCTCTGACCAGACCACCCGAAATTTCGAGCTCATAGTTGATGCAAACGCTGTAAAAACGCATTAGTCACTTGTAAATATGATTTCGGGCGTGTTTGTTTCTAATTACGTTTACATTTGATGTTTACCAATAATATGATCATACATTCGTAATGTGTTCAAATTTGCATGAATTTCAACATAACAACGCGGACTAACACATTTGAATGGACTTGAACATCATCGGCTCTCCTTTGATTAGCTCCACAACATGTCGCATATAAATTAGTCTGACCAGACCCTTGTCTATGTCGATGTGGATTTGAGCTACAAGTTGGTGAAAAAGAGATAGCAACACAAGCACGGTCAGAGAAATTTCCGCCAGGGGTTTATCGATATGGTTGCAGATCCATGGTGCCAAAGACACTTGTTGTGCATTTGGGGCCAAAAAGAAGGCGCCCTCGAAATTGAATCTTGCAATCATCTTAGATGCACGATCAGGTACATAAGCAAGTGCAACCTTCTGATAATCAGTAATCTCATCTGAATCTTCTTCCCTGTTTACAACTTCTTCCATGCTTGCAAGAGTCATCTCACCTTTCGCATCATCCTCATCTGAACAATTCCACTGCTGTAAAAGAATTACTTAAACAGCCGTGAATTCTCTCCAAGCCGAATCAATCATGTTAATGTACAATATTTTCACAAACTATTGATTCCTCAAAAATTAAGACTAGAACAGTACAACTAGTTAATTTACTCATTAATCTTAAGACCGGTTTGTGAACATAGCAATAAAGCCGAATCAATCATGGTTTTTTTTATTAGTTTGAATAAAATTAGTCTTTTTGGAACGATGAGCTACCGTACAACTAGTTAATTTACTCATTTTGGAGATCAAAGGTTGGGATTTCGGAAGTGAAACCATGTGAGAGCTGATAGAGAAGCCTCGTGAATATGTTTCTGTAAGGATCACTTTCTCTCTTCACCTTCAGGTAAGCNGATTTGCAGAGTCGAGATATGATCTCTTTCCTTAATTCTGTAAACGCCCCGTAGTATGACGGTTGCATGGCGTTCCGAATCCCAGGATAAAACTGCATACTTCTTATGATTGCATCACTCAATACATAAGCTTTCGAACCATGTTTTCTGTGATGTACTCTCATAAGAAAAATAAAACAAAAAAGAAGAGAAGTGAAAGGATTGTTTTTATTCATGTTTGATCACAAAAAGGAGGAGATGGCTTTATAAAGCCAATGACCAACGTAGGCATTAGTGGAGACTTGATAATTAATTCTCACAACAACTCTTTCAACATGACTTAAATTTTGAAGTTACAAAATCAATAATATTGACTTGCACTTAATTGTCACTTGAAAAATTTAATTGAGAAGATATTTGTTGACTTTAATCAACAACAAAAATTCAACAAGAATTTCTGGACCAAAAGAATTAACTTATGGACCTTGGCCCGATTGCCAATCCCGAGGCCGAGACACAAGTTCCGTCCCGGTAATCATCTTTCTCTATTAATACACAAGTTTTTAAACTTTGATTTAAATTCTCCACTTTATATACAAGAGGATTTAACCTCAAACTTCCAATGTGGGACATTTCATAAAATGTAACATTTTATGCTATACAAGCAATCCACTTGGACCTCCATTTCTCATTCAAACAAACTTCATTATTGACATATAACATACTATCAAAAATGAGTTCCAACAATCCCCACATGAATAGAAATGACTCTAGACACTGGACGACTCAACTCTAGACTTGACTCTCTAGACAAGACTCAAAAAGACTAAAAAACAACTTTTGTCAATAATTTTATGTGGTAAACAATTTTTACCCCCACTTTCTTGAGATAACTCAAAAATCATGCACTTTGCATTTTCACATTTTAAGTTTAAAGAATGGCTAGAAAGATAATATCTTTTGTAACCAATTTTAAACTCTTTTCCATAATTTGTCTAACATTAGTCTTGTGTTTACAACACTAAGCACTAATATGACAATATGATAAATATCATAACTTGGTACAATCACAAGTGGAAGACCATTACCAAAATAAATTTGGTATGTCAACTCACTATACTTGTTACCAATAACCCTTCAACCACTAATGGTATGGGACAAAATCATAAATGATAGACCACTCCCAACATGGGGTATCAACTCATTTGATTTTTCACTATTAGACACATTTTTATAAATGTTCTAATTTTTGGTAACACTTTTTGATTCAATTTGCATAAAAACCAAACCTGAATCATCAATACCAAAAATATTAGAAATATATCAAATATATATTAAGCAATTTAATCAACTTCTGAAAATTGCAACAAATAATTAAATCAAAATCAGAATTAATAAATTCCGAATTTAACAATTTAATTAATTCACAAATCGCAATTTAATTTCAGGTTCGATTCCTTTTGCAACTTTAGTCAAAGTTCTATGTAATATTCAATGCAAGAATATCAGTATGCAAAATCCTCATGATTCAATGCAGCAACAACCATTATAATTTAATGCACCAAGCAATTCCAACAGTTAATTAAACTAATCAAAAGAACAATAAAGCAAGGAAAAAACTCTCAGAAATTTTGATCAAATACTTATTCAATAATAAAGCATATATAATCAAAAAATAACACAGAAATTTCTGCAAAATATTCTGAGAATATTTCAGAAAATAACTGAAAGAAATTCTCCAAAATCCCTGCAAAATAATCAGAAATTAATCAATTTCCAGAAATAGTTCTTCCATGAACACCTGTTCATATCAATCTTTTAACAAATATAAGAATTATTATGCATAGAAAAATGATTTTTCAGATATAAACACTGAAAATACTGAAAATTGCAAAAATAATTAAAATAAATTTCAAAAATAAAGAAGAATTAACCATATATTCTTCCTTTGATAACCTGCAAAAAATCATCAAATTAATTTCTGAAACACCAGAAAATTAATTCCATAAAATCCTGATAATCTGCAAAAAATAATTAGAATAAATTGCAGAAAATTGGAAAATTAATCCAATTAATCCAGAATTTCCTGTTCCTGTTTTCATGACAAAAACACTTCACAAAAATCAGTTTTCGTTAGTGCAATAAGCAAAAACGAAAATTTACAGAATTAAGATTGTAAGAACGCAATTTCTACAATGGGCGACTGATTATTGTAAAGTATTAAATATGAACAAATTAATATAACAAATATTAAAATGATACAAATAAACAAGAATTAAGGAAAAAAACCGGATTTGCAGAGTCGAGATATGATCTCTTTCCTTAATTCTGTAAACGCCCCGTAGTGTGACGGTTGCATGGCGTTCCGAATCCCAGGATAAAACTGCACACTTCTTATGATTGCATCATTCAATACATAAGCTTGCGAACCATGTTTTCTGTGATGTACTCTCATAAGAAAAACAAAACAAAAGAAGAGAAGTGAAGAGATTGTTGTTTCTTTAGTGTTTGATCACATGTTAATGTCAATTAACAAGAGGAGGAGACAAGGCTTTATATAGCCTAAGCTTTCAACCAACGAATGGCCATAGTGGAGATTAGAGAATTATTCTCACATAATTTTCAATATGACTTTAAGTTTTAAGTTACAAAATCAATAATATTGATTTGCACTTAATTGTCACTTGAAACAATTAATAGAGAAGATATTTGTTGACTTCATCAACAACAAAAATTCAACAAAAGAATTTCTGGTCAAAAGAATTAATCTTATGGACCTTGGCCCGATTACCAATCCCGAGGCCCGAGACACAAGTCGTCCCGGTAATCATCTTTCTCTATTAATCACAAGCTTTTAAACTTTGATTTAAATTCTCCACTTTATATACAAGAGGATTTAACCTCAAACTTCCAATATGGGACATTTCATAAATGTTACATTTTATGCTATACAAGCAACCCACTTGGACCTCCATTTCTCATTCAAACCAACTTCATTTTTGACATATAAATATATCAAAAATGAGTTCCAACAATCCCCACATGAATAGAAATGACTCTAGACACTGGACGACTCAACTCTAGACTTGACTCTTTAGACAAGACTCAAAAAGACTAAAAAACGACTTTTGAGAGTACATGCGAAAAATCCACTGTATATGAGTTGGTGGAAAAGAATCGAACAAGCAATCTCATCATGCTTAACTTCAGTCTTCTGATCACTTCTTATACCAACAAACATAAGAAGGATTTGACTCAAATATATTGAAAACTGAAGTCTGCACAAACTCCACCTTTTATGTTCAGCAATGAATCCATTCTCACATTCAATGAGCAACCTGCAACTTTTCTATGAGAAAACTTATCCAAAACAGCTGGTTCATGCTCCACCTGGAGTTTACTGACATGAGACAGAACATAGTTGCTTATCTTCTTTGAGCTTCTCTGCCTCAACACACAAAGTCCACTTCTGCTCGTGGGAAACTCAGGAGCTTTGCAGATCCGAAGAGACACAAATTATTAGGTGTTTAGGGTTTAGAAACTTACGCGTAACCAATCATCTCGAGTTTCTGAAAAGGAACAGACCCGAGACAGAGTATTATCCTTGAAGTTTGATTCAAACTTCTGTAAAGCAACGAACTTGCAGAAAAACTCCAATAATCAGGCATCATGAGTCTTGAGATGCATTGTAACAGCTTCGACTTGAATTCCAGAGCATCCCATCAAGTAGCTCAAGATTTAATCCGACAAAGTTCCTTCTTCACCACAAAAACCAGTGACTTATCTAAACAGATTCGCTTCTTCTATCTTCAGGAGATCATCTCTTGGTGAAAGAACCCACACAAAATAATCATGACTGGTCGAGAGACTGTACACTCGCAAACCTCTCTGTGCTACTTGTAAAAATAATCTCCTCTTTTCACTTCACGAATACAAGCCACTCTCTCTTTCTTTGAGACAATCTCTTCTGAACAAAAAGACTGAAACTTAAGGCATTCATGATTAACATTACCGGATTTCCTTGCAGCAGCTTAGTCAGTCTGGATTCATCAGTTTACCTGCGTGCTCCTTCAAATCTATTGATTCTCTTGTCAATTCCAAAACGAATCTGAGAGTAAATCTCCGACATCTGACAAGCTGATTAGAGCCACGCACAAATAGCTAAAACACCAGAATTTCGCCTAAGTCTTCTGAGATCCACTTTGCGAAACAAGTTATTCTCTTCCCCCTTTTTTTTTTTAACACAGAGAAAACAACGAGCCATTCACACTTCCAAAATTTTGGAGCTCATCCTAAGCCAAACAGATAACTTCTTCTTCTCTGTTGAAGGCTTTTCGATTTTCAGCAGCGGAACAAAAACACAAACCACAATGAAGCTCGACCACGATTCTCAATGAAAAATCCATCACTAAACACTTGTGGTTGACCGAGAGAATACAAACTTGAAAACCATTCTTCTCTCTGAACTTCATGCACACACGCCAATTACTCCTTCTAGACACAAATCCAGGATCACACCCGAAACAAGAACGGATCTCTATCGAGTCCGGCTCTGATACCAATTGAAAATTCGTATTTGTGCCTATCTCTATATGTTCAAGTATGTAATGAGTATGTGCGTGCATAAAGGTAAAGAACACATAGAGTTTTTTATCGAGGTTCGTTTCCTACATCCCGGGGACCTAGTCCAGATCAAATCCACTAGAACAAGATTACAATTACAATTGTATATGGTATCCAGCACTACAATGCCTACCATTCTTTTCTAGATGGATAAGCTATGAAGATAGATATCAACCCCGCATGATTGACTATCATCCGGCAGCACCGAAGCAACACCGTCATGTTCTAGATCTATCCACGATCTTAGAGTTCTAGATCTATCCACGATCTTAGAGACTCTCAACGGCTGCAATCTTCATAGGACCCCAAAGCCTTTCGCTAAGGCATCTTTTCGTTGTGTATGGGTTGAGCACATCCAATGCTCTCCACGCCCTATTTATCCACAATAGGCACGCCTTGAAACCCTACAAGGTTTCTCCCTTTGTGACCACTCCCCACGAGAACTATGACATAGCATCAGATCTCCACGGAACTATGACCCCGTTCCAGATCCCCACCAACTGAAAGTTCTCTTTCCGAATCCCCACGAGAAAATAGTTCGAAACCTATGTCTCCATTGGCCTCGGTTCTGATCGGTTCTCTATGGTTTGCGATCTAAACCTAAAACCAAACTATCTATAACCGAAACCAAACCGAATTAAAGACCCGCCTCGTGACCCGTTGACCCAAAAAACGAAACAAAAACCCCCAATTCGATTTTCTCAAAACCTAAGAACCCTAAAATCGATTTCGTGAAATTGATTGCTCTAATCACAAAATTGGTGATGTATGGAGGCTTAAGTAATGTATCAGAGGTTCGATTGGATCATCAACTTCACTGCCAACAAGAAGAAGAGTTGTTGGTGTTCCTAAGAGATGTTGGTGTGGTGAGCAAATTCTGGGTTTGATATCCAAATCCTATCAGTCTATGGTGTTTGTAATGACATGGTGTTTGCTAGCTTAATGACAATGATTTGGGGTTTTCAATGATACTTGTGGGTTTCTTGCATTTTTTATTACAAACTACTTGATGCTTTTACATCGAAAAGGATGAACAACATAGAAAATGCTTAAAAACCGTTTCATTGAGCTCATAATCCATTACCAAAAGCATCTCAATAAGATAAGTAGAAAGTAGCCTAAATCAAACACCAAAAGCATCCTACATTTGTGTTCATACACAGCCGAGAGCCATTAAAAAAAACATAAAAAGAGCTCCATGTGATCCTTCTATTGCTTCCTACATCTGCTATGTTGCTTGAGAAGATGGAGCTTGAGTGAGAGTCCCTTGAGAGGATTCAGCTTGAGTGAGATTCGCTTGAGAGGCTTCTCCTTGACCCTGAAAAATGGAAACCGCAACATACATTACAAACCACAAACCAAAGGAGAAAGAGTTTTAACGCATATACAAACCTTGTTAGAATCATTCTTGTGTTTCCTTGAGTTATGGTTTGCATCTCCACAAACTCCACAATGCATTATCCTCTTTTTAAGCTTTGGTGCCTTCTTGGTTGGAGACTCATTAACTCCTCTTTTTCTTTTGTGGTCGGCTTTGGTTGTCTTTTTACTCTTGGATTGATCCACCAACTGATCCACCGATGGATCCTTTGATTTATCCTCCGATTTATCAGGTACAGGAGGAGGATGGACCTTTGGAGCACCTGTTGTTGGCCAAAACTTTATACCTCTCACTGGAATAGGCCCTTCTTCATAGTTTCTCTTCCACGTCGCTGTGCGGAACCAGTGACAAACATAATCCTCAGGTACCTTCACTTTCACCATTATCACTCCATATGCATGCTTGCAAGGAATTCCGCAAATTTCAAACTTATGGCAGCTGCAAGTTCTCCGATCCAAGTTTACACGGTAAGGACAACCATCTAGCTTTGCTTCATAGTACCCATTAGTGGCTGCAGTGACAATACATTTAGAAGCTTCTTCGTGCTCTTTTTCAAGAAACTTAGCAACATATGGTGTACAAATCCCTGAAACATAACCAGAAACCGTCAAGTCAGCAAGTGCAAACTTAAAGGAAAACCTTTGTAAGACTTAAAGTAGAACCCAAAAATTAAAGACATACCATTGTGACCATGAGATTTGGCCGATCTCTTGGCAATACGTGCCATAGCCAATCTTCTTATGGTCTCTAGCATTGGAACAAATGCCTTCCCTCTAGCCTGTTTTATTGTCTTGTTAAACGACTCTGTTGAGTTGTTTTCCACGTCTTCACAATAGTTACCTTTCTTGTAGAAAGCTCTGCACCAACTCCTGGGATTTTGCTTCATCACATCATTGTACACACCACTGTCGTAATTGAATAGCCTGTCCAAGTTTTCCAGAAACTCTGGTTCATTGTAGCTCCATGCCAAATTCCATATGTAAGGCTTCATGTGTTTTTTGCTTGGATGCTTTTTCTTCAAGTTCCCATAGATGTGTCTGACACACATTCTATGCTCAGTTTTTGGTAACTCTACTTGAACCGCTTTGATCAATCCCTAGTCAAAGAAAATACACCATCAAACATAAAAAATTCGCAAGCCATGAACTAACAAAACGCAAACAATAAGGAATTCAAAGATAAACAAATAAGTCTATATAGTTACCTTTTGTCGATCAGAAACAATGATGTATTGATCACCATCATTAAGTTGCAAATCGATCTTCAACTTCCTCAGAAACCATTGCCAATTGTCAAAATTTTCCACTGAAACTACACCCCAAGCTACCTGTATTGCTTCAGATTTCGTTTGCTTTTTAGTGCATAGTCAAGAACAGCTTCTTTGAAAGCAACTCCATTGAAGAAGGTCTGGTCTTTGTACAAATGACCATCAGGTCCATCACCACGCCTGATATGAGGGGTTCGCTGTCTTCCTACAAGAGGTTCGCCTTCCTCTGCTTCTTCTTCACTATCACTCTCAGTCTCTGGATATTCGTTGTGAAGAATCGATGGCTCGTCTTCGAACTCCTCAACAAGTTTCTGCACAAAATACTGATCTCTGTCTTCTAATTCATCATCAAAATCTTCTGCGAGATTCTCATGAGGAACGACAACAGACATTGTGTGATTTAGGGTTCTAGGCTGTATGGAAGTTTCTGATTAGGGGATATCTAGCTTAGGGTTCACGGTTGGGGGAATCTAGAGTTAATCGGTTTAGCAAACCTGGTTAAGTTGTAAGCGGGTCATAATCAGGTCATAATCGGGTTTTATTGGTTCATAATATGGTTTGGTGTCGTGTTTATGTTGGTTAATATGTCTGGTAAGTAGAGAACCGATCAGAACCGAGGCCAATGGAGACATAGGTTTTGAACTATTTTCTCGTGGGGATTCGGAAAGAGAACTTTCAGTTGGTAGGGATTTGGAACGGGGTCATAGTTCCGTGGAGATCTGATGCTATGTCATAGTTCTCGTGGGGAAATAGGTCGTTTTCCCATGATTTTACAATGAAAGTAAAAATGCCAAAAACTTCAATAACATGTTAGCGGTACTGGAATTTTTGTTTTGTATTAGAAATCAAAGCCTACACTTCTAATTGCAATGACAACTCATAACAAACACTGAAATACGCGAATGTCTAGGATAAGGCTATTATTCTATTTTATACAGTATAAATAAAACTAAATTAAGGCCCGCGTATACGCGGGTATATTTTAAGATTTTATAATAAAAGCATGGAAAATATTAAACAAAATTTGATCATTTTTAAACGTAAACAAAATAATATTGAAAACCCGATAAAAAATATTTAAATAAAATAAAATTGGTAATACTTTTACATTTTTATTATAATTGATTTTTCTTTTGAATTTATGATATGACAAAATGAATTAATTTGTTTTAATATTATTTTTATCCAATACATAAACACTTACACATGTCTAAATCTGATCAACTGATTAATTAATCAAACTTTTATTATTCCATTCAAGAGATTTTAATTGATGAAATCTTTATTTCAATTTTTTTTACCTAACAAAAATTGAAAATCAAACTATTTAAAATTAGAATATCGATTATAATTTTTTAATTTTAGTTAATTGCTTGAATATTATTTTGTTAGTTTTCTATTTATATTTTTTCTTTCTCAATTTTGTTTTGCCTCATACCATTATAAATAATATATATTGATATTTTTCCTTTTCGAAATGCATTTTTTTCCTTTTCTTAATAGATGTAACAAAAGAATTTAAATTATTTGTTTTCTTTTTTTTATTACTTTTAATGGATTTATTATTTTTTCATTTTAATTATTTTTATCTGATTTTCTAATTTTTATTTAGTCTTATACATATTAATTTTTTTTATTCTATGACACATGTTACGATCTTCATACTTTCATAATTTTTTTTTCTAAAACAAATGTCACAATTTTGTGAGTTATAAAAATCATATGTATCGCAAAACTGTCAAAAACATGATTTTTTAATTGGAGAAATAGAATCAAAGGGATCTATGAATTTGCTTTGATGAATTTATGATTGAGAAACTTTGACTCTCTTTTATAGGGATTCAAGTAACCTATTACATGTTATATGAAATTTAGTTTACATAACATTATTTATTTCATTATACAAATATGATTTTATTTATTACATTATTTTGATTTTATTATTTGTTTGGATAATATTAATTTGATTACATAACATTATACAAATAGGATTTTATTTATTACATTATTTTGATTTTATTATTTGTTTGGATAATATTAATTTGATGAATGGAAAACCTTTCTCTATTAGGATATGACAAATATATTTTTATTTCTTTTAACTGTAATAGATTATTTTTTTTTTAATTCCTTTATCTAAAAGCATCCAACTTTATATAATAAAAAATTTTGATGAATGGAAACCTTTTTCTGTTTGGATATGGCAAATATTATTTTTTCCTTTTTGATATAATAGATTAAATTAAATTTCGTTTTTTTTTAATTAACATTTATTTGGAATTTTTTTTTTAAGTTCTCCTTTTTTTTAAGACACGTGTCACGATCTTAACGGACATAAACTTAAAAGTGACACATGTCGTGATCCTGAATTTTATAAAAATCCTACGTGTCGCAACCACGTCGTGCGCATCCAGCTTTATATAATAAGATATATCTCTCTCATTCACAGATTCATATTCACTAATTATAATAGCACATTTTCCTTTTATTTTATTGTTAGGAATCAAATGCATATAACTGCAAATCCCTTATCTACAGGTTAGACATGTATATAAATGAATAGACAATATACCAAAAGCTCATCGAAAAATAATATTACAATACTGTTACATGATATAAATAATCCAGGAAAGTACGCATCCGAAGTACTTCTAATTCTTAAGACACATGCATAGATTTCAATTACGACCAAGTAAACAAATAAACTATCTTCGAAGATAGAGTGCATGCATGATGCATGTTACACACCGGCATGTACTTTGCTCTCGTCTCTCATAAATGATTTGTTAGCAAGATAATCTCAACCTAATTAAACATTGTAATTGTTTTTTGACGAAATATGTATATTAAATTTTTTTACTTTTGAAAGCGTTAACAATTTTTTTATGTTTGAGAATTGAATATATGGAGATGTTTTCATATCAAAAGAAAGAAAAAACATGGAGATGGAACCAGGGCCGGCCTTGTGCACAACCACATGAAACATTTGTTTCAGCCCCCATTTATTTTTAGTTTAATAGTATTGAAAATAGGCCCCTTGTTTTATTTTATTTTCAGTAAATGGCCCCCAGATTTTTAAACATCTAAAAACCCCCTTTTATTAACGTACTAGTCACCATCATCATGCTTGTTCAGATCGGAAATACTCTGGTTGCATTTAAATAATTTTTGGAGAAAAAAAGTAACCCTATGTACACATGCATTTAAAGTGAAGTAAGTTGGAGAAAGTACGAACTCCGGTTTATATGGAATCGTCCATGTGCACATTTATATAGCCTATTTTTTTTAGCACATTCATGATTCATGCCAACTTTTACGTGTTTTTTTCTCTCCCTTTGACGTCAATCTATACATTTATATATGTATGCATGGGAATCACGTCGTTCTTGTAATACATATACATTGAACCTACGGATAACGTAAAATATAGTCCATGTAAAACATTATTTATTTGTCCTAATCGATCTATCATCTCTACCAACGTCGATAGACTTTACCAAATAATTTGCTTCATTCTATAGTCCTACCAAACTACCAAAGCATGGGAAAAACACCTGTATAATCTATCACAAGTCCACGAGGTTGTTTTAAGCATGTAATATAGGAGAATCGTAAAAATGAGTTCTAATATAGATGTAACATTTTACTAGTTTTCTTTTTTTTATAGCGGAAGTTAACGGAGGAAAATGTATCCAAGACCGCCTCATGTTTCTCAATAAATCTCTACTCGGACTAGTAAGAAAAGAAGGTTGAGAGAGATTTTGTTGGTCAGAAAAGACAAACCACATTTCTCTCATTCTTTCCCATAGAGTTTTGCTAGCCACGTTCTATAGTTGCACCTTACATATTAGTATATTACTTTTTTTGATAAATTTAGTTTTACACCTTACATTTAGAAAAGCCAACTAAAGGTAATTCTGTTTTATGTCGGTTTTTGCGTCAAAAAAATACTAACGCTAAACCAATAAAAACTGACGCAATTTTTGTGATGTTAAACTTTACGTCGTTTGATTAAGTGAGGGCTAATATATTTAGCGTCATGCAATATTATGACGCTTATAAAACCGACGCCATTTCTTTTGTGTCACTTTTTAACCGACGTTAACTACCATATAAAACGACGTTAGAATGGTGTAGTCTAAGTACCTTAAAAATAACAATCTTAACATGTAAGTCAAGGTAAAAATACCCTGAGTACATAAAAACGCATTAAATCAAAAGCTAATACAAAGACAGAAAAAAATGATGATAAAGGCAACAATAAACATACCTTGAGTAGCTTGAAAGAAGTAGATGATGAACAAGAAGAAGAAGGAAACAACAATGTTTTCGGTAAAGTAAAAGAAATGGACACACAGGGTTTTTCGTTTTTTTTAATTGATGTTATATTTTTTTTAATTGCAGTTTTGGCAGTTTTGTAGCAAGGGTTTCTCATCTTTTCTATGAAATTGTGAGCTCTTTGCTCTAAATAAGTTATGTACCCATCTTTCCAAAATTGTGTGAGAAAAACTGAGAAGAGAAAAATCCAATGAAAAAAAAAAGAAAAGAGATGTAGTTGAGACTTCCCCTTAAAGAAAGTCATTTGTAACCATGGTTCCAAACGTCTGGAACCCGAAAATGAAGTCACTAAGTCGACCTTTAATGCTTTCGAATTCCTCTTCCACCAACGTGATGATATCTCATTCAGTCCATTTTCTTGTAATCCAAGTTCACAACATCAACACCTCGAGAGTCGACGAGGAACTAATCTTTCAACAAATGAGGATGTTAAGATTATCTGACAAAGACGAACTTTACCTGACCAAGTTTCAAAAACTCCATGAAGACGAATAGTAATTTCGGTCGAATCTTCTGTTCTCATATCTCTCTTTGAATATATGGTAAAATCTATTTTGTTATGTAACATCAATTAGGATAAGTCACTAGGTATGGCTTCTCGACTCTGAAAATTGCAATCAAAGTTAGCCGGTGTCAAGAAAATAGCCCCATAACCAAGGAAAGAAACAATTAGAAACTTCCCTAGTGCCAAGAAAACTGCCCAAGACGCTCACTTATCAATTATATGTTAAGGCTAGCTATTTCCTTGGCATCAAAGAAGTTTCCAATTTTTTCTTTCCTAGGTTTTAGTGCTATTTCTATGGCACTAACTGTATCATCAGAGAAGCCATACCTAGTGACTTGTCATAAGTGATGTTACACAACAAAATAGATTTTACCATATCTTCAAAGAGAGACGGAGAACGGAAGATTCGGCCAAAATTACTCTTCTATGCACTCTCATGGAGTTTTTGAAACTCATTCAGGTAAAGTTTGACTTTGTCAGATAATCTTAGCATCATTCTCACTTGTTGAAAGATGAGTTCTTCGTCGACTCTCGAGATGTTGTTGATGTTGTGAACTTGGATGAGATATGATCACGTTTGTGGAAGACGAATTTGAAAGCCTTAAAGGCCGACCTAGTGACTTCATTCTAGGCTTTAAGACGTTTTGAGTCATTATGAAAAAGCCATGGTTACACACGGCTTTCTCCCTATCGAATCTTCCTTCAAACTCTTTCAGGGAAAGTCTCAACTTGATCTCTTTTCTATTGTTTCTTTGAATTTTCTCTTCTCAATTTTAATCACACGATCTTGGAAATGTGGGGAGATAACGTTTTGAGAGTAAGGAGCTCGCAATTTTGGAGAAAATGAGAAAATATGTGAAACCCTTGCTATGTTTACTTATTTGCAAAACTGCCATTTTAATTAGTATTTGAGTAGCTCCTTAAAAATTATCAATTAAAAAAAAACGAAAAACCATAATCTTATCTTAGTCCTACATACTGAAAAGATGCAAGTCGAAATTATCACATATCTCATACGAGATTGGTAACCTTATTAGCATAGTACATTAGTTGAGTCCTAATTTTATACTCCCTCCATTTCACAAGGAGTGTCATTTCAAAGTTTTGTTTTTGTTTTATAAAGATTGTCACTTTACATTTCCAATGTAAGTTTGTTAATGAAAATTCAGTTTTAAATGTAATAATTAGAAAGAGGGTATTGTTTAATGTATTTAGAATGGGTAAAATAGAATTTTTATTGATTTTCTTAATTTGTGAAAAAATTGAAAATTGACACACTTTGTGAAATAGAGCGAGTACATAATTATTGAAGTACATTAAAAATAATTATTCTCTCTGTAGCACCTTCCTCCAAAATACACCATACTTTGAAGGATCATCAACCTGTTATAATACATATCAAAGTTAGTCACATTCACTTTCACAAAAACGTACAAAATGCTCCACCTTCAGCGCCATGAGTTTTATGAAACTGGAGCATCTCAAGCCTCAAGGGATATGGGATATGGCGCTTGTGTTGAAAAAATTGAGGACTTTAATCAAGGGCGTATTCGATGCAAAAACATTGGAAGCTAATATGCAAAAACATAGGACTCTCAATACAATTCGAGAAGCAACTGGGAAGGAGGTGACGTCATTAGGGTTTCTGCATACTGGGCTTCAGATTCAAATTGGGATTTTACCAAATTCGATGGGCCACGGTCGTTACATATTTGTCCCAATCGATCTCTACCAACGTTGATCAACGTTACCAAACATTTTTGTTTTTCTATAGTCTTACTTACTCTTACCAAACCATGGAAAAAAACACCCATCTATCTATATATATAAAGTTGATGTCATTTTATTCTGGTAGAAACACCTCAGCAGAGAAAATTCTTTCTAAATTCACCAAATTGCCACATCAGCATATCAATTTGTTTATTATATATATATATATATATATATATCTATATATTAATTATCATTTATTATAGAGAAATTTTATGAAATTTTAATATAGTAACTTAATAAAAATATGAAAAGTCATTTAAAAAAATGTTATGTATAGATCTACAAAAACTATTAGTTAGTAATCTTATATATAATTAGGGAGTTGCTCTCTTCTCTTAGAGTGTCCATATCAGCAAAAAAAAAAAAAAAATTAAATCAAAATTAATGATTCAATTAATACATACACTTTAATAATATCATTGAAAGATTTATTATTCAACCAAAAATATAAAAAATGTATTAAAAATAAATGATTAATAAAAATATAAAAGACACAAATAAATAAAAATTGGTTGAATTTAATATTTAAAGATTAAAAGTTAATTTTAAACAATAGATGCAAGAGATTTTTTTTTAAATAAAAATTGTACTAAAAAATTAAAATATTTAAGATTCGTAATAATATATATTATGTAAAAAGATAGTATATGTAATAAAATTTCATACAAAATGTTTAACTGTTGAAAGCTAACATTTAAATTTAAGTAATAAAAATAAGTTATATATAAAACTAAATTATTGATTTTGATGTAAAAAAAACTAAATTATTGACTATTTCTAACATTTAAAAAACAAATCACTCAAATTTTTTTGTTTGTATAAATAAACATCAATATAATATATACAGAACAACACATAAACTAAAAACATTAAGAGCACAGTTTGTAAAGTATATAAATGATGATGAACAACTAAAAATATATGTAAACTAAAACAAAAAAATATATATGTATATATTATATATATGCAAACAACCCCGCACTTGCGCGGGGGTACAATTCCTAGTAATAATAATAATAGAACAATATTATAGAAGTAACACTTTTTATTTTTAGTATTTTGGAATGAAATGAGATGAGATAGAATATGACGAGGCAAATAAGAAATAGAACAGGAAAAGAGGAGAATTTTGAGTGATGAAACGAGATCTAAAGAATAGAAAAGAACAAGATAGGATAAGACATAAATTCCGCTTACCTCTAATTATATTTAGAGGCGGAACGGAAAAAGAAAAAAAAAACACGATAAGAGAGGAAAAGACAAAAAGGTTGAACGAGACAGAATGAAAAGAAATAAAATGTGAAAGGACGGGACGAGATGAAAAGGGACATAATGGTATGGGACAGGAATTTTGCTTAACCCTTATTATATTTAGAGACGAGACAAACAAGGTAAAATAGAAAAGAACATAATAGTATAGGATGGGACTGGATGGGGCGGATAGAACGACCGGAACGGGAAAGAACGGGACAAGATGAAAAAGAACATAATTGAACAGAATTATCACTAACCCTAATTATATTTAGGAAACAAGACAAGAAGAAACGAAATGTGACATAACAAAATGAGATAGGATGAGACAAAACAACTATCAAGGCCGTAACTATTACAAAACCGTTTTTTGCTCTCTTCTCTCTCATGCGATGGAGAGAGCGACTCCATGAAAAATAACAGAGATGGGTGAATCCAAGAGATTTACAGTTTTATACCACTGTCTGATGATTCTTCTTTTGATTTTATCTCTGTTTCATCCTCATGGCATCTCAAGAGTGGAGAAAAAAAAGAGAAATGCGTTTCATATCTCGATTGGATGAGATTGGTTTCTCTGTTTCTCCTTCTTTGGGTTGCCATCATTTGGCTTCCTTACGGTTACGATCGGGTTCCCAAAAGACCCAAACCATAAAATCAGTGTTTCTTCTCACCTTCTCACCAACCGTTCTGCCATGACGTCGGTTCGTGAGTGTCAACGTTCTCCATTAGTGGAGACGAAGTATTCATTGTTCGTCGGATTGGGTTGCTTCTCTTTCGTTACCCATGTCGAACATGTCATCTCCGTGAAGGGTCTTGTGACTCTCCATGATGTCCAACCTCTCCGACACCAATCTCTTGAAGGGATCGGCTATAAAATCCAACAACTGTTTTGGTGTCTTGGTCGGCGAATTTGGGATCCCGGAAAATCAGTTTTATGGAGGAAGTTATCGAATGGGAAGATGGTGTTCGATCATTTCTGGCCATTGGAGTATGAGGATGTGAAGGGCCTCACAACCAGAAGTAGAAGATCGACTATAAAGACATATGAAGAATCTTTTGCACTCTATATTTTGATACAAAATTTTTTGTATCGAATTATTTGTCGTTGGAACCATCGGAATCATTGGAAGAGACGACGGTATAGAGTTGAAGATGTATTCTCTTTGTTGTATGGCGACGTTTTTAGAGTCGTTGAAAATTGGTGGTCCCAATCTTTATTTCTGACGGAAGAACCAATATATTGGATTCTATATGACAGAATATCTATAGAACCAGATTGGGATGTTACCAATGTAATCCAACAAAGGAAACTGGTATTTTTAACGGGACGAAGATTTGAAGTCCCCAACGAAAATAACAATGTTGATACTCTGTTATTCACGAAGACTCAAGATAAAACATCTTCAAAATTTACTTCA
This sequence comes from Microthlaspi erraticum, assembly GCA_902728155.2. Classification (NCBI taxonomy): domain Eukaryota; kingdom Viridiplantae; phylum Streptophyta; class Magnoliopsida; order Brassicales; family Brassicaceae; genus Microthlaspi; species Microthlaspi erraticum. Next base: position 53,716 of record CACVBM020001284.1, read on the forward strand.
TTTGATCTATTGTTATTATCTCATCATCTTCCTTATCTTTGTTGTTTATTAAACTATGTATTGCTTATGTATCTCTACATTTGATATCAATAAAATTAGATGTTACAAAAAAACAATGAGATAGGATAAGATTGGACAGGACATGACATACAAGAAGGACGAGACAGAAAAGAATGTAGATGATGAAAATGAACGAAATGGGACGAGAAGGAACAAGAGGGATACATATTTTTTGCCTAACTTTAATTATATTTAAATAATATGTGTATAATATATTTGAAAAAAATATTAAATTTCTAGAAAAACAATAAAATTAACACAACCCGCGCGAAGTATACTTATAAAGTATCACAAGTCCACGAGGTTGTTTTAAGCAGACAACTATGCAAGAGAATCGTCAAAAAAAAAATGAGGTCTCATATAGATGTATCTGTTATGATTAGTTTCTATGGAAGTCCATTATCGGCCCATATTCTAAAATGTTCTAGCTTGTTCTCCAAGTTGTACCTCCTCTCCAAGGAAACCCTTCTCTTGTATTCCTATATAAATGACTTATTACTCATGAATAATACACAACCAATTCCTCTCTTCTCTTATTCTCTTCTTACTATAACACGTTATCAGCACGAGCTCTAGCCGTCTGAACTAGAAGTTATAGTTTTAGATATTTTTCTTGTTCATAAATATTAAGATCCATGTTTATTTATCGACTCATGGTTATTAATATTAAATCATAAGATCATATATTTTGATACATCCGATTTCCGTTATCGTGAGCCATCTATATAAAACTTATTGATTCGTTGAGACTATTTGTTATTATTCATATATTTGATTAATACATTATTCGTTGAGGTTTCTCATATCACGTTTGCTTTGACGCATCTTTTCCCAATTTTTATGAGTTTTATAATATGAGATCTACTCCTTGTCTTCTCTCCTCATATTGTTTCCACACTTGTTTCATTATAAATTTATAATATGAACTTGATAAAATTCTATACATATGAACTTAGATCTGTTTCATTCGTTTGTCCTATCTATAGACCTATTATCATTCACGCTTGAATTCTATGCATATAAACATATATCTTGCTGGATTTTATTTTGCACACTTTATAATATGCATAAATAATATGCTTTATTGTTTAAGAATTACCGACCTGAAAAAGGAATGATCTAATATTTATATATGTCATAGTAAATCCTTGGTTGGTTTAGTTTTGATAATTTATGCATCATGCTTAATATACATAATTCTTGTAATGCTTAAACTATGATTTAATTTGATTTATACAGCATGATTAAAAGAACTAAGAATAAATTGTTAGCATGTAAAACAGATCTAATTGCAAAACATGTTTTTATATATGTTGAGAGTACGTATTTGCAATTTTAGTGTCATACTTACACTTTTACTTGCTAGACGATCTAATCATTTGTTTGACTCAGTTTGTATAAAACCTAGGATAATTTATTTTCTAGGTTGAGAATCTTTACTTTATAAAAGAAATTGCTGATGTTTGGTTCAATTCGTTTGGTTACTTTTTGTTGTTGCAATATGTTATAAGCCATGGAGTTATGTTAATCGTTGGTACTAGTAATTGCACATTCGTTTGATACATTATAAAATGAGTTAATTGGTAATCTCCGTGAGTCTATGATATTGACTTTAGTGTATATTTCCTTTCTGTTTATAGCTTTATTATTTTTGACTTGTGCAGCAAGGATATTGATCTAGTATATATATACTAAGATTCATTGATTTATTTTATTGATTTATTTTATTGTTAATTACATGTTAGTTATGTTCATAATTTCTTTAAGAGAAATTTAAAGAAAATGTAAAATCACCAGAAGTGATATGATATTATTTTAAGAAAATAAATAATCACCAGAAATGATATGATATTATTCTAAGAAAATAAACCATCACCAGAAGTGATATGATATTATTCTAAGAAAATAAATCATCACCAGAAGTGATATGATATTATTCTAAAGAAAATAAATAATTATCAGATATGACCAAGAGAGCAATCTAAAGAAAATATTGCATCTAAGACCATATAAACCTGAAGTTTATAAATGGAAATAATACTAATACAAATATGTTAAAAGAAATTAAAAACAATATTGTTGCCCTGTAGATACAATAGTATAAATATGTTTTAGTAGTACTAGGGCTAAGCCCGCGCGATGCGCGGATTATGACTATTACAAAGTTTTGTCACTTGCATTTAAATTTTTACCTTAATTCAAAAAAAATTATCTATCTCTTTTGTATATTGTTCCTTATTTTATCTTAAAAAAAAATCGGCAATCAAGCTGGGATTACTGGATTAGCGATTTTAAAAAAATCGGAATATGCATACAGCATTATGAAAATTTTGAAAATACAAAATATGAAAAGAAAAATCAACCACAAAGCCTTCAAAGTCATTGCTTCTCCATAGTAACGATCTAAACCAAACAAAACGAAACACATTCCATAGCTACATTACGCGTACACTCTAACGAAAAAATCAAATCACTCTTTTGATGTCAAATCCGTCTGGCTCAAACCATTACCCTCACGATCAGAGTAAGGTCTAATGAACGATCTTCTCCACCAAACCTCATAAGCTCTCTGAAGATTTGGACACCCACCATCTCTTCCGTTCAAGAAACTCCCAAGCCACGACAACAAAATACTCTGCTGATCTTCCAACGGCAACGTCAGTATCGTCCTCCCAATGCCCTTCCTCTACAAGCTTCCCATCGAACGATCTGCAACCATGCTGTAACCAATTGTAATCACTAAACAACAGTTGCAACCACGTGGTCAACAGCAAAAGCCGAGTGTCTTTCGAAAGCAACAACTCTCCTCTTCCGATCCCTACGAAGAGCCGAGCCGAGACGTTACACGGCTTATATGGTAACGCGACATCGAAGGAAGCTTCTCGTGTAGCAAAGCAAGCTCCTTTTGGTTCGCCCATGTCACTGAGAACTCCTCCGCAGCTTGTCTCTCCGCTAAAACATCGAGCAGCGACGTCAAGTTATCAGCTTCCACAGCAATCTGTTTGGTATCGGTCTCTGCTTGTCGAAACAGAGAGAAACAGAGTTGAAACAGTTTTGGCAAGAGGTGTAGATGTTTCGTTGAAGTTATCAGCTATACATTGGCTCCATTCTGTCCCTGAGAAGCTTCAGGACGATAGTTTTCATCTCCCGACTCTTCTCCTCTTTGCTTCTTAGAACAAGCTCGATGATGCGAGAGAGCGTCTCTTTTGGTGGATCAACAGCACTGAAAGCAATTCTTTTGAGCACAGGAGTGGTGACAACACCAACAACTCCTTCGGTTTTCAATCTGAGAATCGATGAGATCACTTTCTCTTCTTCTTCTTCTCCAACCCATGGCACAGCTTCTAAGTAATCCAAACAAGATTGAATACAAGAACTGAAACCAAGAACCTCTGCAACCTAAAGTTACCAAATTTAGTCACTTCTATGATACATCAACACCAAAATGAGATTGATTAGACGAGAATTTAGATGCAATACCTTGAGGACACGAAGGACTCTGCTTACGTTCTGTTTCATGAGACGTTGATTCATTTCTTTATAATACATAAGACCAATAGTCTCAACGTATATCTCTGCGTCTTCACAGCTCTCAATCTCAAGACAAGCGAAAACGAGTCTTTCGCAGCGAGTTTCTTAGCAAAGAAACTACTATGATCCACTAAAGCTTTCTTCTGAACACTCAGCTTCACACAAAAGCCTTCTTCCCTACAAGAATCACTGAACTTTAGCGAAGTCAACATGAAAAGGTAGTTAGTATAATATGAACAAATGAAAAGTAACTTAATGTAGAAAATGAAAAGTCTAACAATGTCCCTTTCATTTGTTTAAGGGTTTTGATTTCCGATTCCTCTCCCTGAGCTTTGCTGCTACTCCCCTTGTTCAAGTTGTTTCCGCATGAATTCTATCCCGGTTCTTCAGTAGCTTGTCCACCTTCACCAACATCCCAAAAATAGACAAATCAAACATTTGTATATAATCAAAGTAGAAAATGCAATAGAGAAGAGAGATTCATCAACGCAGAGTTTGCTTCTCCTTGGTATATCTATCGGTAATTTCTTGAAAACGCGCCAAAGCCTTGCAAAAAGAATATACCAAGCACTCAGGTTACATGTCTCTCTATTTAGATTGTGTGACCTTTACAATGCCAAAGTATATAGTTTGAAGCAGTGTTAGTCCCTTCACAAAAGCAAGAACATGGAAATGCACTTTTTAAAATTCAATTATAACCTACCATTCTCCTCCATATTAAGATCATCGTTCACGGAGGCAAGCTCCATGTGGCAAACCCAAGAACTGCGGTATGTGAGTGGTTGCTTTCTTTCTTTACTGTAAAATCTAGGACTATTCACGACGAACGAACTCGTCAACTGACTAAAACTTTGATAAAGATACGAAATTTACATTACCTAAGCAAATTCATGAGCGAGCTTGAAATTTAAGCACATAAGAGAAAATTGAGCCTAAACCCCCTAAGAAGCACTACGGGAAAGAGTAATTCTATCACGCTTGAGAGAAAAAAAATGGTTTTCAAACTCATGAGCTCAAAACAAATTTAAAAACAGAACATTTATACATATTCATACACTGTTTATAAGAAAATGTTGAGTACCTGCTTTTAGGTAGTAACCGCAGAGAACCCATTGGATTTTCACTCCTACCATTTGTAGGACCGCGAAAATCCAGATTGGAAAACACGAAATAAAATCTTATATAATAAATAATATATAATTAAAAATACGATTGGAAATAGACGAATTACGCAGAGGCGAGATTTGATCTCTTTCCTTAACTCAATAAATCTCCCGCAGTGTGGCGGTTTGCATGAGACTTTTGAATCCCAGGATACAACTACGTGAGACTATAGTCCCAACACCGGACTACAGAATCTACGAACTAAATAACTACGCTATACTCTCGAGACTTACGTTTAGAGGAGAAGAGATGCGAGAGATTTTTGATGGAGTGTTTTGATATTCGAGTGAATCAATAATGAGAGGGGTGAGGCCCTTTATTTATAGCTGTGAGAAGACTTGGTCGGCAAGGAAGGAATATCCGCAAGATATTCTCCTTTATGTTTATCGAAAGGGATACGGAAATATTCCGAATATCTTTTCGAGTTTATCAAGGAAACCGAAAAACGAACTCAATCTTCTGGAAGATTTATTCTACACATTATGCAATTTCGGGTAGGGCTTTAGCAAAAACCTTGATAGGAATTTGGCCCAAAAAGAATAGGCTTTTGTGGGCGAAGCCCACATTCACCAAGACCCAAGACCCGAGCCCGGCCCGGCTCGGCACGGCACGGCGGCGGCGGCGCGCGCGCGTGTGGTTTTTTTTTGCATAATGGCCCCCTTTCTCTCAAGGTCCATAGTCTCCCACTAAATGCTATTGAACATTGTATGGAAATGTCTATATTTAAACAAGAGGAAAAAGTTCCTTCTTTCCAATGTGGGACAAAATCAAGTACTCCTTCATTTAACTCACTCAAATTTCTCATTCATTTTACATGAGCCTAAGCCCATTTCTTTTCACATTTGTCCACAATTTATTCAGCCCATGAGGACTTTAAATTTGGTTCCAACAATCCCCCACATGAAGAGAAATGACTCTAAACATATGCAGACTCTACTAACTCGAAAGACTATACATGCAGACTCTACAGACACGACAGAAGGACTTTCGAGAGTATAGGCGAAAATTAACTGTGTATGAGATAGTGGCATATTTCAGCCTTGAACCACTCATTGTTGATATCTGTCGGGTTTACTTAGCCAGGAGGTGAACATGATGTCTTGAACCACCCGGATGTTTATGTAAACCGAGACAACAGCTATAACCCAGCTTCATTTCCTCGTAGAACTTAGTTCTCTATTGCGTTCATTGTGGCCTTGAACTTTGCCTGGTTGATCGTGAGTGAACTTAGAGAATATAGCCTGGACTTCATCCTCCTAGAAACGGCCTCATTTCACACTCACTAGGTGATTTCGTTGAGCTCCTGTCATATAAGAAAAGTATCCTGTTAATACTCCGTATATATATGAAAGCTACTCATATCATTAAAAGCAACGCTTATCCTTAAACACTTACAGGAAGCACTGTGCATCATTTTGGGAGTTGGGATCAGACATATTGTCTTGCAGTGCTGTAAACAGAATCTGTTTGACTTAGTTGTCCCTTTGAACCAGCCTTTTGGGATCTCCAATCGCGAAGGTTGGGTGTCCATCAAACATCCTCTTTTGTCATAGGCAAAAGACCCATTCCCTTAGATGATTTCAAAACTTGATCTCTTGTCAAACCTTTTGTAAACGGATCCGCTAGGTTATCAGCTGATTTAATGTAATCGACCGAGATTACACCGGTTGTGATCAAGTGTCTAATGGTTTTATGTCGTCTCCTGATGTGACGAGATTTGCCATTATAGAGAGTATTCAGTGCCCGGGCTATAGCCGACTGGCTATCACAATGTATACGCAGTGCCGGTACTGGTTTCTCCCACATTGGAATATCTTCCAAGAAATTCCGAAGCCACTCTGCTTCCTCTGCTGCTTTATCTAAAGCGATGAACTCAGATTCCATTGTTGATCTTGCCAGTAGAGTTTGTTTGGAAGATTTCCAAGATATTGCTGCACCTCCTAGTGTAAAGACATATCCACTTGTGGACTTTGAGTTCTTTGAGTCTGATATCCAGTTTGCATCACTGTATCCTTCCAAGACTGCAGGTTCTTTACCATAGTGCAATCCATAACTTTTAGTGTGTCTCACATAGTTTAACACTCTTGTTATGGCTTTCCAGTGTGTATGACCAGGATTGCTTGTGTAACGACTTAATACGTTCACTGCATGTGCTAAATCCGGTCTGGTACAATTGGTTAAGTACATCAGACTTCCAATAACCCTTGCATACTCAACTTGTGACACTGCTTCACCAGAGTTCTTAGTCAAGTGCAGTTGTGTATCCACTGGAGTTTTCGCAGTTCCATTCGAATAATTCTTGAAACGCTCAAGTATTTTTTCAGCATAATGCTCCTGAGATAAGGTGATACCCTCAGAAGTCCTTGTGATCTTAATACCAAGAATAACATCCGCAAGACCCATGTCTTTCATGTCAAACTGACCCTTAAGCATGTTCTTGGTTTGTTGGATTATATCCTTGTTACTGCCCATGATGAGCATGTCGTCAACATACAGACACAGCAAAACGTACCCGCTGGGAGTGTTTTTGACGTAGATGCATTTGTCACATTCATTGATACTGAATCCATTTGACATCATCACATGGTCAAATTTTTCATGCCATTGCTTCGGAGCTTGTTTCAATCCATACAGCGATTTCACAAGTTTACAAACTTTGTGTTCTTGACCTGGTGTCACGAAACCTTCAGGTTGTTTCATATAGATTTCCTCTTCTAAATCACCATTAAGGAAAGCTGTTTTTACATCCATCTGATGGATTTCCAGGTCTCTCAGAGATGCAATAGCTATCAATATTCTGATTGAAGTTATTCTCGTCACCGGAGAATAAGTGTCAAAGAAGTCTAGACCTTCGACTTGTCTGAATCCTTGCACCACAAGTCTTGCCTTGTACTTATCAATAGCTCCATCAGTTTTGATCTTCGTTTTGAAGATCCATCTACATCCTAAAGCTTTAAACCCTGGAGGTAAATCAGTGATTATATAAGTATGGTTCTGCAGAATAGAATCCATTTCACTGTTTACAGCTTCTTTCCATAAGTCTGCTTCTGGTGTAGACATGGCTTCAGAATATGTCCTTGGTTCATTCTCACAGAGAAATACCACTAAGTATTCTTCACCAAATGATTTGTCCTTACGAACTCTCTTGCTACGCCTAGGTTCAACTTCATTTTCTTCTGCTTCATTTACTGAAGTACCAGATGTACTAGCCTCATTCGCAGGCACAATTGCGTCATGAGTTCGCTTCAGCTTCTGCCTATCTTTACATGGAAAGATATTCTCAAAGAATGACACATTCCTTGATTCGATTATTGTATTTGCATGGATATCGGCTATATCTGATTTGTGTACCAGAAACCGATAAGCACTACTGTTGTGCGCATATCCAATGAAAATACAGTCCACCGTTTTAGGCCCAATCGAAACCTTCTTAGGAGGCGGTACTTGAACTTTTGCTAAGCACCCCCACACTTTCAAGTATTTGTAAGAAGGTTCTGAACCTTTCCACAACTCATATGGCGTTTTGCCAGTTACTTTGTGTGGTATTTTGTTGAGGATATAGTTTGTGGCTAGCAGAGCTTCCCCCCACAGATTCTGCGGTAGCCCAGATTCCTGCAACATTGCATTCATCATCTCTTTCAGAGTTCGATTCTTTCTTTCTGCAACTCCGTTAGATTCTGGTGAATAGGGAGCAGTGGTCTGATGTATGATGCCTTTCTCTTGACAGAAGGCATTGAAAGGTCCATCATACTCACCTCCTCTATCACTTCTAACCATTTTAATGGTTTTGCCCAGTTGTTTTTCAACTTCAGTCTTGTACTCCTTGAATTTTTCCAAAACTTCATCTTTGCTACGCAGCAAGTAGACGTAGCAGTATCTTGTACAATCATCTATGAAAGTCACAAAATACTTTTTGCCCCCTCTGGTTTGTACATATTTCAAGTCGCACAAATCTGTGTGTATTAGTCCCAGAGGTTCAGTTGTTCTTTCGACATGAGGAGATGGTGTTTTAGTGAGTTTTGCTTGTACACATATCTCACATTTGTCTTTGCTTATTTTGCTTTTCGGAATTAGGTTCAAATTCATAAGTCTTTCAATGGACTTATAATTTACATGTCCTAATCTTTCATGCCAAATATTAGAAGACTCAACCAAATAAGTAACTGGTTTCTTATTAATCAAATCATTGGAAACAGGTACAACATTGTTTCTTTGGACTGGAGATACACACATCTTAATCAGTCCATCCTTAACAAAACCTTTTCCTATAAAAACACCATGTTTCCTGAGAATCAGCTGGTCAGACTCAAAGTTGATGGCGAATCCATGCTTGCTCATCAGAGTGCCAGAAATCAGATTCTTCCTCATGTCTGGAACATGCTTCACATTGTTGAGTGTGAGCTCTCTTCCAGATGTCATCTTCAGGACCACCTTTCCAGTGCCTTCAATCTTGGAGTGGGACACATTTCCCATCAGCAGACGATCATCTCCCTTGCTTTTCTGGTATGTGCTGAACATCTGTCTGTCAATGCAGATGTGTGTGGTAGCACCAGTGTCATACCACCATAGTGCCGGATTCTCTTCAACCATGTTGGCTTCTGTAACAACAGCCACCATGTCAGACTCTGTCAAGTTGGCTTGGTTTTTCTCCTTGGCCTTGCTGCGACAATCGGCTCCGCGATGTCCAACCTTGCCACAGTGATTGCACTTCCCTGAGAATCCAGATTTCTTCTTTGGGAATTGGTGGGCTTGGGCCTGTTTCTTAAAGCCCGTGGAGGCCTGATTAGCAACCTTGTTGAGTGCACCCTTGTTGGGGTTAAACCTGCCTTTAGGTTTGTTGCGAAATTCGGCCACATTTGCATCATGAGTCTGAACTGGTTCAGCTTTTTCACGCTTCAGTGACTCATTCTGCAGCCTGGAAACCAAGTTGGCCAAAGTCAATGCCTTTTGCTTGAAGGCAAGATAGTTCTTGAAGTCTGCCCATCCAGGGGGTAACTTCTCAATGAAGCAATTCACTGTGAAAGTCTCACAGATCTTCATCCCTTCATCTGATATCTCTTGGAGTATCATCTGCAGGTCATGCACTTGGTCCATGATGGGTTTTGAGTCCACCATTACGAAGTTGAGAAATTTTGCAGCAGCAAATTTTCCTGAGCCCACATTGAACGTCTTGTACTTCTTATCCAAGGCTTCCCACAGCTCCTTGGATGTTTTGACCTCACTGTACACATTGAACAGTTGATCCACCAGGCGACTTTGAATGTAACCTTTGCACAGGAAATCTCCTTGGTTCCAGTTCTCCAGAGTCATGTGTACTCGTGGATCTGGGTTTGCCTCTTGAGTAGCAGGCACCTCAGGCTTTGTCTCAACAAGATATTTTGCCAGGTTCAGCGTGGTAAGGAAGAAGTGCATCTTCTGTTGCCACTGCTTGAAATTCGTGCCATCGAATTTGTCAGGCGAAAGTGCTGCGCTTATGTTACTAGGCAAAGTTGGTGCAGCGAGTGCAGCCAGTTGACCCGTGACATTAGCCGCAGGCTGATCCCCAGCAGTCCCGTTGGTTCCATTAGCAGTACCAGACATTATGGATCTGTATCACAAAGACAGATTTTGTCAGTATTGTGGGGTGTGCGAAAATATTCGCTAAGTTCACAGAGACTTGCTCTTAAACGTTATATTAGATCAGAGATCAGATATAATAAAGTTGAAAAAACGTTTTCGCGATCCTGCTAAAAGCTGTCGCGTAAATCGTTTTATCAAGTAATGATATTCGTCTTTTTTGAGATCGAAACTTTCTGCTGAATAGCTAGAGAGCTTTCGCAGAACTGTTTTAGATCTATAAGCAAACCGTTTTATATATCATATAAGAAAAAACTGTTTCGCTATATTCCAATCCGATTCAGGCGATAAGGAAGATCGGATTTATTGAGTTAAGACTGTAGGACCGCGAAAATCCAGATTGGAAAACACGAAATAAAATCTTATATAATAAATAATATATAATTAAAAATACGATTGGAAATAGACGAATTACGCAGAGGCGAGATTTGATCTCTTTCCTTAACTCAATAAATCTCCCGCAGTGTGGCGGTTTGCATGAGACTTTTGAATCCCAGGATACAACTACGTGAGACTATAGTCCCAACACCGGACTACAGAATCTACGAACTAAATAACTACGCTATACTCTCGAGACTTACGTTTAGAGGAGAAGAGATGCGAGAGATTTTTGATGGAGTGTTTTGATATTCGAGTGAATCAATAATGAGAGGGGTGAGGCCCTTTATTTATAGCTGTGAGAAGACTTGGTCGGCAAGGAAGGAATATCCGCAAGATATTCTCCTTTATGTTTATCGAAAGGGATACGGAAATATTCCGAATATCTTTTCGAGTTTATCAAGGAAACCGAAAAACGAACTCAATCTTCTGGAAGATTTATTCTACACATTATGCAATTTCGGGTAGGGCTTTAGCAAAAACCTTGATAGGAATTTGGCCCAAGCCCACATTCACCAAGACCCAAGACCCGAGCCCGGCCCGGCTCGGCACGGCGGCGGCGCGCGCGCGTGTGGTTTTTTTTTGCATAATGGCCCCCTTTCTCTCAAGGTCCATAGTCTCCCACTAAATGCTATTGAACATTGTATGGAAATGTCTATATTTAAACAAGAGGAAAAAGTTCCTTCTTTCCAATGTGGGACAAAATCAAGTACTCCTTCATTTAACTCACTCAAATTTCTCATTCATTTTACATGAGCCTAAGCCCATTTCTTTTCACATTTGTCCACAATTTATTCAGCCCATGAGGACTTTAAATTTGGTTCCAACACCATTTCCATAATATCGTCTTCATATCTACACATAAAAGTTAAGATGCCAACACCTGGTCTCAGGTGCTAAGTTTTGCAGAAGATTCAGATTTTATTTTTAAAAGCTGCAAATTCTCCCGGCATGAGTCTGCAATCTGATCGAATGGTAAAAACCTTCTCTGTTTGGCTTTAATATTTGAAAAATAACTGTTCGGGCAGTATTGAGTCCACACCAGCTTCTCTTACAATCACAATTCCTGCAATGTCCCTGTGAACTGATACAATATGGCATTTAGATCAAATCATGTTTGCGCAAGAACCCAGCACAGCCAAACATAAAAAGAAAAAAGAAAAAGGAAGACATTTTATCATGGACCACCGAAACCGAGTTCTTATGAAATATAAAAGCTGCTAGGGTGCTATGATTTGGGCAGCAGACAATAAAGGAAAAGGCGTTTCCTGATTAGAAGCTTAATTAGAGGAGTCGAATCCAAAATGAAAATTAATTTATGTACTTATTCATTCTAGACCGTTGGATTATGTCTATTGGTCTTAATCCAACGGTGGTGATCCAATTTGATTGAAAGAGTCTCATCGTCTCTCAACCACCAGATTCTTTCTCTCTTCTCCGTCATACCTTCTCTACGAAATCACCAAATCGACCCCAGAGATCAGATCCTCGATCTGCCTCCGTTGCCGTCGGTTTCATACGATTCAGCCGCCTTTTCGAATTGTGCTCCTCGCCGGAGTTTGCTTCTCTCTCTCATTTCCAGACGAGAGGGATCCACCTCCGTTGCCGTTGGTTTCGTAAGATTCAGCCGCCTTTTCAAACTGTGCTTCTCGCCGGAATTTGCTTCTCTCTCTCTTTTCCTGACGAGAGGGAGACTGGGATTGAGATTTTTTAGGGCATTTTTGTATTTCGTTAGGCGATCCGAGAAAACCTAAGAAATGTTGTTGTTCCCCGCCGACACCGTCAGTGGTTCGTTTTGCTCAATATCGATAGTTGATTTCATTTGTTATATCTATGCTCCATTAATATGTTTGTTCAATGCTCATGTTCGTAATTACTGTTTTTGATCACTACGTATAGTTCCAGTTTATCCAATTTTTTGTTTGTTATTGGCGATTTGGTGACAGAGATAGAAGAACGGCCGACGGGAAAAAAGTTCGGAAAGTAGTGGAGGAGGCGGATGCCGAAAAGTCATTTGCGTGAATTTTTTTGTGATTTTTTTTATAAATAAATGAGGGGATGACACGTGTCTTTTTATTAGAAGGAGAATATCCGCCAGCAACTGGATATCCTCTCATTATATATAAGATTTATAAAATATTATTGTCCAGTAGACACAATAGCAAATAAATTCTTAATGATTTTTATTATTATTTCCTTTTAAAATTAAATTTGTCACCTGAAGTGATACATATTACTAATATTAATTGTTATTATCATGTTTTACTTATACATTTATTTAGCTTGATAATATTTATTTATTTTATATTTTATATATTTAGTATTTGCATAAAAAAAACCACATGACCTGAAGTCAAGTAGAGATAATAAATATTATGAAGATGTTAAAATACATCAAGAATCCAAAGAACGAAGAACACAAAGGCAGACAAGCTAGCACGACGTGCTCGAAATCAGCCTTACGATGTGTATTATGTAAACTCGGTTCCCCCGATCTCGCTTCTCGAATCGGTTTAGGACCAGAGGCTGTTGACAAAAAAAAAAAAAAAAAATACATCAAGAAAATTTTTTTGTCCTGTAGACACAAAAACATTATCACTCACAAAAACATTATCACTTGAAGTGATAATATAATTTGAGAATTTATTCAAATTATATCTTATCTTTCTGATTTTATTTTAAACTAAATTTGTCACCAGAAGTGATAATAAATGGTATATATTATTAATATTTATTTTGATTATGCTCTATTTATTTATATATATATTTTTATTTATATTATTATTATTCTCTATATGAATATTTTAAATTTTCATAAAAGATTACAAGACCTGAAGTCTGTAAATAAATTTTAACTATATAGAAAATAATGTATATCAATGTATAGAGATGCTAAAAAGCATACTCTAAATAATATTGTCGTATTGTCCTGTAGACAAAATAATCTTAGACATTTTACATTAGTTTGAGAAAATATTAAATCATTGATGAAAATGATATCTAATTGGTTATGATCAATTCCATGACGTGAATGTGATATACAAGTAAATGGTTAAAGAGGTTATTGATTTTATATTGGAATTCAATTCGAGATAGATGAACCTGAAGTATCATCATCTCGAGGGGGAGAATGGATGAATCCCACAATCCAAACTCATAATCCAGAAGATTATACTCAAAGATGAGTGATCTTGATGAATCATATATAAAGTAATTCCAAGGAATTTCAATATACAATAAATGAGGAAAAGTTAAATAGATGTTATGTAGTAAACCAGAAGTTTACTGAATTTAACATAATTTGGCATGAACTGGTAAACCATTCCAGTTCAAGAATTATGCGAAGTAAAATACAATATGTAAACATTTACTGAAGAACTAGAAGATTCTTCTTAATAATTTCTAATGTGATATTTTATCACAAGAGAGTATGATAATACAACAGTTATCACTAGCCAAAATAGATTTTAATTCAATTCATTTTCTAGAGAATATACAAGAAACATGTGGTTTAATAACCCATTTTGTGGACTAATCATCCTCTATAAGAAATTTCATTGTGTTTTTATAATGCATCAACAAAATAGTTGTATGTATCAATGAAATAAATTTGCAACCTGAAGTTTGCGAGATGACTTAGTAATACTAGTGAAATCACATCTTAAGTCTATGGTGAAAGAAAAACATGTTTGTAAGAATAAATGTTAAACATCCAGTAGAAAATGTTCATCATTGCACATAATGCACAAGCATTAACTCGCATAAAGCCAACAAGTAACTAAAAGTTCTCCCCATCAAAATTAGTTTTGGGTCAGAAACTTTTGGGTGTGCAACATCCACATTGCTCCACCACAGCAATATAAGATGGATCTTCAAAGAGATTGTAGATGTTGGATATGAATCTCCATTGATAATATCTAGAGCTATCCCTCAAGGATTTAAGTAAGGCTCGATTTATAGACTACCATGTTAATGGATAAGTCTTTCCAACATCAGGGGGAGAAAATAAAAGGCTGGAAAAGAAAAGTAGTTTGAATGAATTATAATTGATCTTCGGACTATAGAATGTGAAATAGAAGTCCATAAGATAATTCATTCACAAAACTTATTGTATCAGTTGCCAGATACATTTACTAACCCAAATATAGTGATTGAATCACTTACCAGCTTTAGGGCCTGATTGGTTCTCCCGCTACCACTTGCAAACGCAGCGTTTGCGGTTTGTAGCGGTTTTTGGCGGTTTATAACAATCACGACAACCGCTTTAATTCGCTCTTTACCACTCTATACCGCTCTATATCGCTGAAAATCAAAAGCTCATTTCCGCAAGCGTTTAGCGGTTGCGGGCGGTTGCGGGTGGATAATTAAAAAAAAAAAAAAAAAAAACACAAACTTATATAAAATCCGAAAATAAATAATAATATTTATTAAAAAATAAGATTTGGATAATAAAATCACAATATAAATAAAAAATTAGTACTTTTAGTCAATATTCATTAAAATCATATAATACTTATATATTTATAAGTTCTACAAATCAAAATTCTCTTCATAAATATTCTTTTCATATATCATAAATAAAATTGTAAAATAAATTTAATTTTCACATTAAATATATATTTTGAAAATAAAATCACATTTTTATTTAAATTATAGAAATTAAAAGATAGACGTAAGTATTATACACATATTATTATTTATAAAAAAATATTTTTAATTATGTTGAACCATAAATTTAAAATTTTCATTAAAATATTTTTGATATTTTTATAATTATATAATGTGTTTATATTATTAATTTATTGTTTAACCGCTATTGCATCCGCAAGTGAACCAGTCATAAGTAACCCGCAAACGCATCCATTTTCAATTGTTATGCCAGTCGTACAAACCGCTTAATAACGCTACTAATCACAACCGCCCGCTTCGCAAACTCCCGCACCCGCAACCGCAACCGCAGCGGTTAAACCAGTCAGGCCCTTAGATGATCTAATAAGAATTGATGTGTCCGAGAAGGACAATATCAAGCTGCTAGTGAGTCTAAAGAACGCATGAAGCGTGATAAACTTGATGGTTCCAAATGTTAGAATCCTCGGAAAAGTAAAAGGAGCATAAATTGAACAAAAAAATGTGAAGAATTAAATGAACAAAAAAATGTGTTGTTATATAATAAGATATTTAACGCTTATTAATTAAAGTTAACCTAATTGTTTTCCTGGTTTATACTGGTTTGTTAATTATTTCGCCTTGACCAATTTTTTGCAGAAACAACACAAATTTTAAAAGGGCAAAGCAACATGTTTTATGTCAACGTTTGAACTTGATGACAACCACACAAAGTGCTTATTTAGTGGGTGACTTTTGACTTGGTTAGTTTAATTTCAGAGGAAAAAATTCAGGTTTGATTTGCAAATTTAATTTAATTGGAGGGTTAATTTGCACAAACCTCTTTATTGATCTATTCAACTACTTAATTCAATAACACAAGATTTCAAACTCTTTTAATAAAGAAATTGTAAATACAAGAACCAATAACACTAGAAAGTGTTTAAAATATTTAAACCAATAACATTAGATTTGGTTAAAAATTTCGAAACCATGATTAAATAACAATGGATTAAATGATTGGATTTAAACTATATTAAAAATCATGATTGAATAACGCCCCTTAGATAACAGAAAAATACTTTTTAGAAGAGATGTGGAGTATATATGCATGGGAAAGCAAAATATCATTACATAAATTCAGAGCAATAAACTAGTTAAAACAAAACCTGAAAAGAAATTCTTTTTCTAAAACATCACTTGATTCGCTCATGTCGTTCTATTGATAACAAGTCAAAAATTAATGTAGTGATAATGAAAATTAAGTTAACAATAATGATAAAATCAATAATTATCAGTTTCATTAACGAAAAAATAACATACTTATTGTTCTTTTAAAAAAACAAGAACCCCTAAGATCTAATGAAGTGATCGAGAAAATTTGAATCTCACAAAATTAACAATATAGGCAAAATCAATAAGTATCAGTCTCATTAACGAAAAAATCACACATGTCACTGATCGCGGGATCAGGTCTTCCCCTTTCCTATCCCTGATTCTGCAAGTGCACAGGTCAGAAGTAGTAAACGGGTATCGAACACAAGGACCAGATTGCACACTACAAGTTATGAGTTTGAGAACAAGCTAGGGCAAAAGTATAAGTTGGTTGAGTGCAGAGAAAGTAAAGCATGCAAGTAATAAAAGGAAATTCAATAGGAGAGAAAGCTAAGCAATAGGATAGTCTTGAGATAAGCAATTCAAGAAGCATGAAATCAATCAATTAGGGTTACCGCACTTAGGTGCTAATCTAGAACTTGAAACACTATGGTATGATCATTCCACTGTCGAGGCTCCGACCCCTTTGTTAATCTACCTAGTCGCTAAACTTTTGGTATGTCCCTAGGTGATTAAATCAAGCATTAGTTCGATAAGATCAATTGTTCACAACCTACAAGTAGATCAACTGTCGCAGTCTAAAAGAGATTGCCCACCAAATACTAGTTCAGGCGAATGATACAGCACTGTCGAGGCTCAAATCAACCTAAAGGCATATGCTAATTGGCCAGATTAACAACAAGCATTAAGTATAAGCAAAGATGGAGATTATAAGTAAAACCCTAATTGTGATCAATCATCAAGCATACATGAATGCTATCCTTTGACTTCCTATCACTTAACAAGTAAACTACTCAGACATAGAGAAGGAAACGAATTCATATTCATAAGAACAGAGATTCGAATCCTCTCTAGAAAGAGTAACAAGCAAGAACAAAGTAAAAGCAAGCAAAACTTTATTAAGATGTAAAATAGATTGTGGTCTCTCTCCTTCTTGAGTTACAAGGCTAAAAAGAAGTATTTATAATGCTCTAAGTATGTAAAGGCGGCTAAACCTAATCTAGCTAGGTCGGCGCCGGCTTTGGGCTTGAATTGTGCGGATTGGGCTTCAAAAACGGCTTCGGGTCGACCGCGGCGTTCGGACGGTCGTCGGGACGATCGGCCGGACAGTCGGGTCTTTGGCCGAGTCGGAACGGTCGTGGCCGGATGTTATGACGGTCGGCCGGCGTGGTCGGACGGATGAAGATTTGGCCGATGGTTTCTCGGCCGGACGCGGGCGTTCTTTCCCGGGTCGGACGGATGCATCGGCCGTGGTACGGACGAGTTGCGCGGCCGCGAGGCGTTTCCCGGCTCGCGCGCTTGGTCGTGCGCGGGTGGCGTGGCGTGGCCGACCGCGGGCTTATGTTTCCCGGGTCGTGTGTGTGATCGGCCGAGTGGTTGGACTTTGGCCGAGACATCAGTCGGACGGATACGGTTTTGGCCGAGCGCGGAACATTCGTTCCTCGGCCAGCCGGACTGCGCGTTCGGCGCTGATTCTCGATATAGCCGTCTGGAGCAGCCTTCACTCTTTTGGCTATAACTCCTTTTCTACTCATCCAAATGAAGCCATTCCAGTTGCGTTGGAAAGTTAACTCAATCAGAGCACGCAGGGAACTGGTCTTGATGAAATCCATTGAGTAGATCTTTTTCTAGCTCCATCCAAAGTTGATGCAGGGGCATTGAACTGGTTTAGAGTCTGATATACCTCTATTTTACCTACTTTGGACAAACTGATTGAACTCAGCAAGCTTCTCTCTTGATATGGAATTGACATACCACTGGTGGTGATGATGGTGGTGATGGTGGTTGATTGACTCCATGAGGGGCAATGGGAAATCGAGCCTTCCTGAAAGTTGTGTATCTCTTCTTTGTTTTCACTAGTTGTGAAAAAGAACTCCACTAGACCATGTTTATCCCAAGCTTCTTCAAAAGTGACATAGAATGGAAGTGATTTCACCTTAGCATTGAACTCTTTAAGCTTCATGGGGCTTATCTTGTTGGGATCAATGGGATCATACTGCCAAGTATCTTCTTCTTCAGTAGGTGGTGATGGTCTTTGCATTGCTTCCAAGTCTTGGAAGTGTAGAAGCTTGACTTCTTGGTGAGAAACGAGGGTCTCTAGGGCTTGGTGTATCCATGCTCTGTTTTGGGAAGCATTGATGTCGATGCTCTGCTCTTCATCTTCATCATTCAAGTTGTTCCTCATACTCTCTTTCTTCTTCTTCATTGTCCTCATGGACTTGAGTAGTGCTTCTTCTTGTGATGGCATTGCAATAAAAGGGAGGGTGGTTGGGTGTTGGACTCCTCTCTCTCTTGTAATTGGCATGAGATGATCCTTCAAGGGCTTGTAGGCGGTTGTAGATTGAATCCAAGATGTTTGCTATTGCCATAGCTAGTATCTTCAATTCTCATGCTCTTGTTCAGCAACTCTTGATATTTGGAAGCAACATCAAGCTTAACTAGGGTCAAAGATCGATCATGATCCTCTCTTAACTTCTTAATGTCTTCATCAAGCTTGATCACTTGCTTGAATAGGACTTCAGATTTGTTTCCAAGGCTCTCATGGATGAAATCGATTCTTCTCTCCATCTTCTTTGTACTCTCTTCTTGATTTCTCAAGTACTCTTGAAGCATATCTTCAATCTTGGTTTGGCGCGCAGCTTGATAGCTCTCCCTTGGGAAAAGTGGTGTCTTGTTTATGTCTGGTGATGATGGATGGTGTTGTGAATAGCTTGGGCGTGGTGGTGGGACATAAATAGGACCTTTGGCAAATCTGTGAGGAAAGCTCCTTTGTATCCATTCCAAGTCTTGAAAGCATGTTGGGCATTGAACTTAGCCCAGTCTTTGGCTTGTCCAGCTAGTGATAGTTGGAAAAGTTGTATCTTCTTGGGGTTGTCTCCAAGTCCATAGTCATGCAAAGCTGCTCAAAGTTGCATAGATGCTCCTTTGCACATTCTGAATAGAATTGTAGAAAGGATTCCTCTCCACATGCTTGATTAGCTCTTCATTCAAACTTCAGGATGAGGTGGTATGCCTCCCCATTCTTCTTCATCACGCTCTCTCTCCAGCTGATGAGAGTAGTGGTGGTACTTGGATTTGAAAGGTGGCCTTGCAAATCTCTTCAAGAAAGCTTCTCTAAAATCGATCCATGACTCGATTGTAGAGGTGGCTCATGCTGCGCCCAATCTAGTGCTGGTCCAGCTAGTGATGTGCTGAATAGCATCATCTTCTTCTCAAAGTCAAAAACTCCATAGGAATCACAAAGTTGTCAAAGTGATCTATGTGCTCCAGCGCATACTCTGAAAACAGATCATGGAATTGATCTCTCTTCACGAACTCGATCAGCTCAGGGTTCAATCTCCTCTTCTGGTGTGGCTAGAAGGTACTCTTCTTGGTGTGATGCTGCTTGGCTAGACGTCTCCAGGTCGGCTGCTTCAAGGTAAGGAAGAAGTTTCTTCTTGGTCTTCAAAGTGGATGGTCTTGGAGGACTATCCCATGAAGGTGATTTTAATCTCAGTCTACAGTGAGCGAAATGATAAGATTAGAAACAAATTCAAATTTGTTGCCAAGGCATGGTGTTTTTTGTGTTGGCAAAATGTATATATACATACACATACTCTGCAAGTTTCAAAGAGAGAATCATCGAGCAAGAAACTGTCAATAGTTAAATTCCAAATCTATACTCTCTATCCTTGAACTCACCAAGCACCACATCGTTTGAGAAATCATCCTCAAATCGAAATCGCGTCTGCGGTTCATGAGCTATATATGTATATATAGCTGTTTATTTCCACTTCGCATGCAATGATCTTCATCCACTTCTATAAGTACAACCTTTTTCGTTGGATCGATTTTGATGACAAACTTTTGTTTCTGTTCATGCGCTCGTTCTTGGTGCTGTCGCATTTCTTGTCGCGGCTATAGGTGATAGTTCTTTTGATTATTGAGCACAAGCTTTCACTCTACACACTACACACACATGAAAGATGGAAATAAACAATTTAGGGAAATCGAGAAAGTAAGTGGATATTTAGGAAAACATAAAACAAAAGTATGAATTTTTGGAGAAACAAACAAAAATGAACAATATTAGAAAGGTCTCATGAGGCTCATTCGAACTCAAGAAAATGGGGTCAATTAGGGCCGCGCCTACCTAACGTTATGTAAAAAAAGGCATGAGCCACATGCATGCCCCATATATTTAAAGATTTCGGGGCTCCTCATATATATTTTAAAGTCTAGCTTGGTGTAAGGCCTTTTAACAAAAAAAAAATTCTAGCTTGGTGTAATGGTAGTGGTCAGTATTTTTCAATGAGGAAGGGACAAGTTTGAGTATGTTTCTATGAGGAAGTGAAAAGTACGAGATTGTTTATACTCCTTCTATTTTAAATTAGTTGTCGTTTTGGAAAAATGTATCTGCAATTATTTGGATTTATTTAAATGTATTTTAAATCAGGAAATAAGGAAATAAAATATTTACAACGGAAAAGGAAACTAAAATTAAAAAAAAAATATATATATATATATATAATGTATTTATATATATATATATGTGTGTGCTTTTTGGGTTGAGTTATCTACAAAGGTAATATAAATTTAGATTCTCAATTAGTTGTCATGCACAATAAAATTAATACCAGGAAATTTTATATAATTTATGAGGGTGTTAAAAATCTTGGTTGGTGATGAGAATTTGGTGAAATATTTGTGAAAGTTTTTTTTTAGATCGTTTTGTCTAAATATAAAATTTTCATGTGTTCAAAACTAGATTATAATTATTTTAAAAAGGGGAAAATCGCATAAAAATCCCAGTCATATTATTTTAACTATTATTTCAAACCTTCAAACTGAAATTTTTAAAACATATAACCTTTAATCTAACACTTATGTTTATGTTTGTGCCTTGACCCCAACCTGGGTCCGCCACTAGTCATCTCACTATAACATGGGAATGTGTCGTGTCGGTTTCAAACGAACTTGTACTGTATATTCCGTGGAATTAATAGTCCGGCTCACCCAGAATATTAACCAGCCGTGATAAATTAATCATTATTAGCATGGGTGTCTCCGAATGTCCGTCAGAGAAATTCCACAACTATACATTTTAAGCCATGATTAAACTAGCTCACAAAACTTATTGTTACAAACTTACAATAACCGTAAAAACATGTGGAGGTATCCAAAGTGGGGCCAGAGAGAATGGAAACGGCTCCGTACAGAGGGACTAAAACGGAGATAAGACACGTCCTCCTCCGTAATAGAGATACGCAGAGAGAAAGTGTAAAGTCTCCGAGTCTGTGTGGTCCCGACAAAGAGAGAGCTGACACAATTACTTACTTTTTTTTTTTTTTTTTTTTTTACCAAAGGCATTCATATTTAAAACAGGAAGAAGAAAAAATTACAAGCCATAAAGCTATAGTGTTTAAGCAAGCCCATTGCTAGTTTGGTACATAATAGTTAAGATTAAAAGCCCAGCCCATAGTCTAAACGGAAATAAGAGTTTCAATCAAACCCATCCTAAGAAATCAGAGCGACGATTACGGTGCAGAGGAGAGCCAAAGTTGAAGAAGCCGAGATGCCAAGCCGGTGTTTGATTCCCGGTAACTAGCAATCCGATTCCTTATTTGTCGATCAATGGAGGTGACGATGGAGTTTTCCGTCTTGAAGACTCCACGGTGAAGTCTTCCATTCCTCTCCGACCAGATCCAGTATATTGAAGCTTGCCATGCAATAAGCGATAGTCTGCGCCATAGTTTTCCAGAAGATAGAGAGATCATCTGGTTAATGGACTGATCCCAGGATCGAAGCGGCTGCATGTTACATCTCCTTGCCACCGATCTCCAGATCCGCCAGCTCATGTCGCATTCAAAGAGAAGATGATCCCTGCGCAACATTTGCCCTAGTCCTTCTTCTTCTCTGGCTTCTCTGGCTCTCCGCCGTCGTCTACAATAACTTCAGTGACCTCAATGATTTCTTGATCTACTTGAAGGCAAACAAATCCGAAGTCGAATCACAGTTGCCGCCAGTTTAATACTCCGGAGTATCTCTTATTCTCGTGGTTTGTGTATGCATGGATGAGTCATGAGTTTAGGGTTCAGTTGGTATAACTCTAATTAATTATATTAGTGCCTCCGGTTTAAATGAAAAAGTGGTTAAGCTGGTTTATGCTTAACCAAAAGCATGCGTGTTTATTAACATATGTGTATGAAAAGTGTAAAATGACTATATAAAGTGGTATACTCTTTCATCTAAGATTCCCTTATTAGATTTGAGAAAATTTTCAACAGATCAGAGGGCTTGAGAGTTCGATTTTGAGCTGTTCTAGTGAATTGCTGGAGATTCCAACTTTGGAGACGTAGCTATCTCACATCAAGAAATCAACTCCGGATGAATATTCTCTCTTTTCTGTTTTTCTTTTATCCTTCTTTTATTTCGACTTCGAGTTAAAGCGCAGAGGAATCTAGGTTAGAGTTTATTTTAATCGACCATAAAACCAAATCTTTGGATTATGATTAAGGTAGGGAAGAATATGAATCTTCCTTTGAAACTTTCTTCTATTAGGGACATCTCCAATGTATTAACCCATATTTGACTCCAAAATGAAAAAATCTCAAAATGGAGTTGAGTTTTTCTCCAATGTATTGCCTCATTTTTTGTTCAAAAAGAATATTTTAAGTATATTCTCTTTGAAAAACTTTTTATCAATTATTAAATTTACATTGTATATTTATATATATTACAAATTGCCCCATAATTGTTTTTCTTCAAAATTTTCACAATTTATATATTACAATTTGGAGTGGAGAAAACTAATATGATCTAGATTTCCCCGGGCTTAAAATTTCCATCGAGCATATATAATTTGGAGTCTTTTATAAAATTGAGATGAATCTTCCTTTGAAACCATTAACGTCTTGGAGTTTTAATTTAAAGGGTCAACAAATAAAAGCTTTAGAGAAACACAACAAATAGTTGACAATATTGATAATCAGATAAAAATATTTATACACAATATATAGATAATTGTGTATAAACACAACAAATAGTTTCATTTCTTATTCTCACTTCAAGCACTTACAAATCTTCGCACGGCACTGGAATCACCTTACACTTCAAAAAATATGGTCATATGATACAAAAATATGCCGGGTCGGCTGGTGGTATAAATGCATGGATTAACGTAAAAAAGGAGCGACAATACATAGTCTAATATATACTACTATCGTGTTTTCGTACTTGTCTAATGTTATGTTTTACATTTCGCAAGGGTCACGTAAGATCACTTTATTGGAATTAAAAAATATATATATACAAAAACAAATCCCACACGTATGCAAAAAAGCATTTGCGGATTTGCTCTGCCCATCCTAGAATTGAGTATGAAAAACGATCCACTGGTCAAAAGTGTTTGCAATATCCTTGATTGACTCTCAAGACACAGAAAATGAAGATGATGTTCATATACAACGTCACAAGAGTACCTTAGAGCACATGTATCTCAGAGAGGAATAGAGGTTCTGGCCCACTAAATTTCAGGGCCGGCCCTGGCCATACCCTTTCACAATCGCCTCTTTGCAACGAGACTGTAGAGTTGTTTCGCTGACACAGTTCGATATGTTTTATGATCTAATTGAGTCGTTTTTTTTTCTCGAATTTTTTTTGTTTGTTATCAAATGCTAAAGAGCTTCAACTCGGTCTTTGAAATACATATGCCCTTATCATATCAAAGATTGAAGAATTGAAACTTAATTTCCACTTGTCTTTCTCTTATTTTATTTTTTTGCTTGTAAATGATACATAACGTTTTTCTTGGGAAAATTTGGACTAATATTACACAAATTAAAAATATTTTGAAAACTAACCTCTCTTTTGAGATGTTTGAATACTAACCTTTTTAATAATCAAAATTATTAAAATACCCCCCCAATTTTTCAGACATAATAATTGTTTTAAATTTATTTTATAATATCCTAAACTAATATTATTTAAATTAAAAATAATATTTTTCCGTTATTCTAAATATACATAAACATTTGTTTTTATTTTATTATAACTGAAAAAATAGAAATAAAAAATTGTCTCTCATATTCCCAACTGGTATACCATAATCCCAAAAATATTCTTAAGATAAAATCTTTAACAATAGAAAAGAAAAATATAATTTTCGCAAGTTGGGTAGATGAAGCACGAAATACGAGGCCGCCGCCGCACTTCTTCTTCTCCCTTCAGAATGAGATTTGCGTCGTCGTCACCCCTCCGTCCGCCGTAGTTTCGTTGCTCCCCTGAAA